>JABSTT010002407.1:0-43393 GCA_013339685.2 Hyalomma asiaticum
CGTGACTTCCACTTGCGGCCGCTTCTCCCTTTTTGCCTGCCTGTGCTCCCTTGATGCTTTACGTCGCTTTTCGATCGCTTCCCGGATTTCCCTGTTCCACCATCTTTTTGGCGTTCTCTTTCCTTTCCAGCAAACAGTTTTCTTCTCTTTACTTATTTCTTTCGTCATTACATGAACTAGCTCATTATACCCCCAGTCCTTGCCTTGTATTTTGCCTACTTCTTCCTCTACTCTTGCGGCTATATTTTTTATTTGTTTGTCATTTAAACACGAGCGCGAGATAAGGGCGCCATCTGGCCATGGTTACGGGAAACGCAAGAAGCTTGCCTAGTACAGGAAACGTCCGCTTTTGCGCATCCTAACAAGCACTAGGGTCTTTATAATTACGCATCTATGTATTTTCTACTAAAGGAACACACCGTCCAATACATACGTATTGATGTTGCGCCTCAGATATGCGTAATATTTGCTTTTTGGCCGACTGTGTTCAGAAGTATGAAGGTAGCCACCAGTTCAGGCTGGGTGGTCGTTGAGGAAGGGGTTCACCTTTCGCCGCAGGACAGACACACAAATCAACACACACACACACACACACACACACACACACACACACACACACACACACACACACACACACACACACACACACACACACACACACACAGACCAAAATTTCTGCGTTGAAGTATCCCAAGAAAGACTATCGTCTTTAAAAAAACAAGAACACTTATCGCTCGACGAGTGCGATGATTCCCCGCGGCCATGAAGAGCAACAGAAGGCCGAGGCAGAGTCCTTCAATGCTTTTCTGGTCACGAAACTCCGCCGTCACTCTATGGGAGAGCTTCATACGCTGCCCAAAACTGCCGCGACGCGGCGCCACTGCGCCACAGAGGGCATAGTTCGGGCTGCTCGCGCAGGCTCGCGTACTGAAACGCGTGCGCACAGCGAGACAAGCTGGTGGATAGAGTGTGTGTACGTGTCCGAGTTAGCCAAAATGTTTTAAAACGACGATGCCAAACACGTGTTGCGTGCCGGGGTGCCGTTCCGGCTACAGAGGAACGACCAAGAAGGTGTGGTTGTTTTCTTTTCCATCGAACAACGAGCAGCGGAGAGAAATGGAAGCGGGCCATACCGCGCCAGGAAAGTGGCGAGTTCAACATTGAGTCGAAATATACACGTGTGTGTGCCAAGCATTTCGATGCCTCGGACATTGTCACTTCTTATGATTTTAATATCAACGGCGACGCGCAATAAAAGAACCAAAATAACTTCTGGTGTGTTTTTGTCGAAAGCACTAGCGGCGTAAGTTACTGGTTTGCTGTCTGCTTATAAAACAATGGCCTAATTACAATACACTGTCAACTGTGTTCGACCTTACTTTTCACGTTCGCCGTGATCATAAACTAAACGCCGCACCGATTGACTGATCGGGTTTTACGTCCCAAAACCAGCTGTGATTATGACACGCCCCGTGGTGGAGGGCTCCGGAATAATTTTGACCACCTGGGGTCTTTAACGTGCACCAAACTCTAAGTACACGGGCCTCAACATTTCGCCTCAACCAAAATGCAGCCGCCGCGGCCGGGATTAGATCTCGCAACCTTCGGATCTGCAGCCGGGTGCCATAACCGCTAGACCACTGTGGCGGGGCAACACGCCGCACCGAAGATTGCTATGAGGTTAGTATTACCAGAGTCCTTCACTGCTGGCATTTAAGGACTCTGATATTACATATATTGTACCTAAGGCTCGTAGTGGGATTTAATCGTTAGGTCGAGAAATTTGAAGCGCATGGAACAGCTGTTTTCTTTTTCTTTTTGTCTTGAAAAGAAGGCATTCTACGGAAGCATTTCTTGCAGTAATGATTTAATTGTTCGGGTTTTCGGTCGAATAAAATGACACCAGGAGTCTGATAATGTTCACAGTTTAATAGAAATTGAGCAGCCGTGCCGTGCGAACCATCTGGCCTTATGCACCACTTTGCGCAGTCGAGAGAGAGAGAGAGAATTAACTTTATTAAAGGTCCTGAAGGGGCACGGGTACCCATTACGGGGGCCGGCCCGGTGGCTCCACCCATGTGGGGACTGGGAGTCTGAGCTCGCCAGCCACCTTTTGGGCCTTCTGGACGGCCTGGTGTTGAAGGGCCCTGTCGGGGCTCTTAAGGTGGGTGATCCATTCGTCCTCGGTGGCAGGAGACCCGAAGCTAGCGTTTAGCGCGGGACACTGCCACAGCATGTGGTTTAAGTCGCACTTTGCATTTTGGCATTTGGGGCATTCGGGCCTTATATCCGGGAGGTATTTGTTGCAGATATAGGGGCTGGGGTAACTGTGCGTTTGCAGAAGTCTAAGCGTTAGTTGTTGTGCTTTATTTAGTGTTGAGTGAGGTGAGGGGAATTCGTTTCTAGATAGCTTATAGTGCGAGCAAATCTCGTGATAGGAGAGGAGAGGCTCCTGGTGCGTGTTGGGGTTCCCGGCCGGTGAGCCGGCCCGCGTCCCTGCGCGGCGCGTAAGATCTCGCGCGAGGTTATGAGAGATTTCGCTCACTTGCGGGCGAATGGACGTGTAACAACTCGTACGTTCGCGTCTGTTCACAAGTGGCACAGCAAGTGCATTATTGCGAATGTACAGTGTCTGATTTCAGACAAATTTTGGAAAGCTGGACCAGTTGCAGTGTTGCGACAAACGAGCGGCGCTCCCCCGGCCACGATGGCTGCATTAAAGGCCAAACCACATATGCGCGAAAATGCACGCGACAGCGACGGGCGACGCGAAGCAGGCTACCGTCGCGCGAGCTGTAGTTTGCATAACCAAACTTCATTCACGCGAAAACTTCGGCGAGCGATATCCAGTGTTGCTGGCATGAAGGCGTCGATTTTGTAGCGAAACTGGTGCGTTGACCACGGCTTGAAAAGTAGAGTAGCATGTTTTACTACGCAAAGTACACAAAATGTTTTTTATAGCCTTGTAATAATGTTTTTCCTTCGTAAGTGCATGAATATCAAGCACATGGCGGCAACCGGCAGTGCGTCATCGATATACATTCTGTCCCGGGTTTCTCCTATTGGCTAGATCAGCATGGCACTTCCGGGCGACGGGCGACCGATTCTAGATTTCCAAAACCGAGTGTTCGCGCGATTTTGACTACGCGACACGTCGCGCGAACGGCCCGTTTCGTCGCTCATCGCGTCGCCCGTCGCTTTCGCGTGCATTTTCGCGCGTATGAGGTTTGGCCTTTAGACGAGGCGAAACGCAAGAGCAGAAAACAGGCGTGCACTTTGATTTACATGCATATAAAAACGACCCCAGCTGTAAAACATTAATCAAGGATCCCCCACTACGACGTTTCTCAAAATCATGTCACGGTTCTGGTGCGGCAAACCCCGAATTTTTGTGTCATTTTCGACTGCGACTGCGGCGAGCTGCATGTCCAGAGCTGTTAGTTTCTTTCCTCCCGGGTGCTCATTTCAAGGCGGACGGCGCGTTCACGCAGTCACCGACGCACGCTGAATGTCCCAAGTAAGTGCGGGAAAGTGAAACGATTTTTGCAGAAGTTTAGAAAGCTTGGAAATCAAAGCAGACCAACACACTACCGAAGTGGTAGCGGACGGCAGCATGCCCTCACGTGCACAGCTGCGCCCCTAGCGGCCAGTGCTGGCTCCATATGAAGCTGAGGCGGCGCTTTCGTGACCAGAAAAGCATTGAAGGACTCTGGCCGAGGTGACGGGAGGAATTATTAGTTTAGCCGCCGGACGCGAGTGTCACGCGGCGAAGCGCAACGGAGGCGGGAGCGGGCCACTTGTCCTGAGCCAGCACACTGTTTTTTTTTCACTGCGGGCAGATCGCATCAAGCGCGAATCGAACCGAGTGGCAAGGAACGTTGGAAAGTGATTCGCAATTTCGAATATAGTCGGAGACCCCTCTGTCTGGCGCAAGCTTTCGCGGGCACGTCTTCCTCTCTCTCTCTGTTTCCCTTTCCTGACAACCAATTTTTACCCATGCACCTTTGCCGGAAAGCTCTTTTTTGATTGTAGTATTTACCTCATTCGACAGGCTTCCCCATTAACGGGCATGTGCTTTATGCCGAAAAGAAACACAAGGACCGGCTTTTGATCCCCTTTGCTCTCGAGGGGCCTTTCTTTCTTGCTTGCCTCTCTCTTTCTCTCTCGTTTTCTTTATTTATTTATTATATTTATTTTCTCTCGTTTTCTTAATTATTTATTATATTTGTTTATTTCTTCATTTATTTTTTGCAGCCTGATCGTGCTACATGGCAGTCATTCCTATCAAAACTGAAGGGAAAATTCCGGGCGGCGATTTTTGGCGGTCGCGCAGGATTTTTTTCCCTTTTTCCCATAGGTTATCTATCTCTCGCCGTTTAGTTTCAGCCTTGAGTTGCCGGAGCCGCGTTCGTCAGGTCAAATAGCGGTTGTGTGTTTTTGTTTTTCTTTTTCCTTCTTGTGCGCAACGAGCTCCAATATTTATGTCCAGGTGCGAATGGACTCCAATCATTTTCCAACATGATTTAATAATTCTGGTTAAATGCGTGGGCAAAGAACGGGCAGCGCGCGGGCAAAGCAAAAAAAAACAACAAAATCACTTACCGCACGACCAGTGCGATGATTCCCCGCGGCCATGAAGAGCAACAGAATACCGAGGTGACGGGAGGAATTTATAGCTTCGCCGCCGGACGCCAGTGTCATGCGGCGAAGCGCAACGAAGGCGGGAGCGGGCCACTTGTCCTGAGCCAGCACACTGTTTTTCTTCACTTCGGACAGATCGCATCAAGCGCGAATCGAACCGAGTGGCAAGGAACGTTGGAAAGTGATTCGAAATTTCGAATACAGTGGGACTGCCCCCTTTCTGGCCCAAGCTTTCGTGGGAACGTCTTTCTCTCTCTCTTTCCCTTTCATGAGAACCATTTTTTACCCATGCACTTTTGCCGGAAAGCTCTTTTTTGATTGTAGTATTTACCTCATTCGACAGGCTTCCCGTTTAGGGGGCATGCAATTTATGCCGAAAGTGTATGGTAGCATCGACCCGTCTGTCGCAAAACGGGTTGCAAGGAAATCCGCGCCATTTCCTCCGAAGAGAAAGCTCGCAAGTGGCCGGTTTCGCCTTCGTTCGCTTTCTTCCTTTTTTTTTTTTGTCCTGTCTGTGTGTCCTACATGACTGTCTTTCCGATCAAAACTGAAGGGGATTCGCAATAGACCGCCGCGGTTTTCGCGGCGGTCTATAGCCAGGGTGTTTCTTCCGTTTTCATTCCCCCCCCCCCCTCCCCCTAAGTTATCTCTATTTCGCTGTATAGCTTCGTTGTGAGAGATTTGCCGGAGCTGCGTTCGTCACGTCAAACGACGTCTGCTTTCCTTTTTTTTTAGGTGCGCATCGAGCTCGAATGCTTATGTACAGGTGCGAATCCAGTCGAAAGATTTTCGAACATTTCTTAATGTTTATGGTTAACCGCGTGGGCATAGATTGGCAGTGACGTGGGCAAAAAAATGGAAAAGTACTTAATGCAAGACCGGCGCGAAAATTGCCGCGGCCCTGAAGAGGAACAGAAGGCCGAGGTGAAGCGAGGAATTGTTAGCTTCGCCGCCGTGCGAGATCGTCATGCGGCGAAGCGCAGCAGAGGCGCGAAGGGGCCAGTTGTCCTGACCGAGCGTACTGTTTCCCCCATATTCATGTAGATCGCATTAAGTGCGAATCGAACCGAGGGACAAGGAACATTGGAAAGTTATTCGAAATTTCGAATATACTGGGAGAGCCCTCTTTCTGGAGGGAAGCTTTCGCGGGCACGTCTTTCACTCTCTCCGCCCATTCCTGACATCGTATTTATACCCATGCACCTTTGGCACAAAGCTCTTTTCTTTTTTTTTGTTTTTGCGGGGGGGGGGGGGTTCTTATTTACCTTATTAGTAAGTCCCATTCGACAGGCTTTTCTTTTAACGAACATGAGCTTTATGCTGAAAGTGTATGGCAGCATCCACCCGTCTGTCGCAAAAAAAAAAAAGAAACGAAAGAAAAAAAGGCTGCAAAGAAAAATTCCACGCGAATTCCTCAGAAACGAAAGCTCGCACATTGGCGTGTTTGCGAGGAATTATTAGCTAAAACATAGTGGGTATGCCATCATAAACCAGCCCCTCCCTTGAGTGGTGTTTTATTTATCCTTGATATAAGTTCATTGCGAGTTCCTTCTTGTGGTGGGAAAGGTCGTTTTCAACTATCGTAGGTAGGACAGGTGCGGGCTTACTGGATGAAGACTGATTACCTAGATTCGTTCCTATGGTTGGCAAAACAACAACTGAAATCGTTAGCCACTTGCGTCGATGGTTTCGCGGGCTGAATGCTCTGTATTTTGCGTTCGCCTGTAAATTGTTTTGTGGTTGCCCGTATCCCTTCTGTATTACCGCTCTCGTTCTTAATAAGGTTGGCCCAGTATTGCTTTATCGATACTACCCTACAAAGCATTTAAAGCTATAATTCGAATTCGATGCAGTGCGTTTCCATTTACTGCAGAGGGAGCCTCTCTGCTTTAATGTTTCCAGTAGAGTGCTGGTTATGCAAGGACATACTGATCGCTCGTAATTTCGGTTCGCGTATACCCTCGTATAGGTTGCTTAATGGCATTGCGCATACTTTGAATAAGTCCTTCACCCCGAGTATGTGCATCACACAAATAAAAAATTCTTCCTGCGAGTCTGCGGGTCGAAGCAGTCGTCGTATTTCTGCATAATTTATGCAAGCGTATCCCCGCGTGTTACACAAAGAGGAGGTGCATTTAGGAGACAAGAATAGAAAACGCGGGGTTGCTACCTGCAGTGGAGACACTGTAAACACCTGCTGCACGCAAGGTTTAATATAACAGAAACAAACCAATGTAAATGTGGTTCCTATCCAGAAAATTTTGATCATTACATATATGACTGTAAGGAAACCGAGAAAGAAAGAGTTGACAAGGATATTAGGAATCAAAGAAACACTTCTGAAACGGGACATTGTCAAATCTTCCAAGGCACTAAATGAACTCGAAAACATAAGGAAGAAAATTGACCAGTACATATATTCACAATAGAGCCGCAACAAGTACTAACTAAAAATACTAATTACTTAGGAGGAGATAAAAAAGGGAAAAAAAGAAAAATACAAGTAAACCTAGTAGGGGTTACTTCTACTAATAACTACTGCTTGCAGCGGCATCGCCGCTAGCAACCCCCTGCAGTGGGTTCGAGCACCCAACGAGCAGAGAATGAGGTCGTCGCGTCCGCGCGCTAGCTATCTCAGCCATGCATCACCGCGGTGCCGCGCGCTTTGGCCCGCGGCCCGACTCGGGACGGGACAGCGCGAACCACCGCACGCGGCGAAAGATGAGAACATTACGCGTCACTCTCCGAGCATGGTAATTTAATAAACACGTTAAAATAATACAAACAATAACAAGGCCGAATAAAGATCGAATTAAATATAAACGAAAGGACAATAACGATTAACAGAACGCGAACACACACGAACACAAAGGACAGTAACAAGGAACAACACGCGAACACACAATAACACACAAAAAGAACCATGCAAGGAAGGAGAGCCTAACCCCGGCTAGCGCACCCGCGACCGCGACCCAGCTAGCACACAAAGGATTTAAGACGTCTTCGAGACGGATATCCGAGACGTTAACGACGTCTCAGAGACGGCACGCGTAAGAAGTTTTGGTCTAGAAGACGTCGTATATCTCGTCTAATGTCCGTCTTGTTGCACATATACGAGACGTTTCCTGAACGTCTTTGAAACGTCATCAAAAAGCTGGTCTTTTCGATGGCTTGGGGGAGCCTCCAATAATCCCATTTACCGGTATTTCTGAATCCGTTTAAGGACTTACCAAAGACGTCATCAAAAAGCTGGTCTTTTCGACGGCTTGGGGGAGCCTCCAATAATCCCATTTACCGGGATTTCTGAATCCGTTTAAAGACTTACCAAAGACGTCATCAAAAAGCTGTTCCTGAAACGTTAGCCGTAGTCTGAAAAAGAAGCAGGAATCCTGCTCGGGGACGGGGCGCGCCCACCAAAATTTTGATCTGGTTATCACAATCAGAATGTAAGCTAATGCCTTATGGGTACAAATAAGCAGAAGACATTTTTTGCACCCCTAAGGCATTAACTCAGCGGTTCTGAAGGCGTCAACGGGATAATTTTGGGGGGCACACCCATCCGCGGACGCCGTCCCTGCCTTTGTTGTAGTAGCTGCGACCTGCTATGTTACCGGCTGCACCATAATATTTTCAGTGCGGCGGAGTGGGGGGTAGTGCCAGCCGAATACTTTCGTAGTTACGTCCTAGGAAGAAGTCCTGGCATCGCACTTGCCTGTAACTCTTTTTTTTCTCGTGGTTAAAGGCATCAGCACTGAGTGCAACAGAGCAAAAATAGTCCAGTAACGTAGGTACACAGTTCTCAACAAAGGCTTCATCAGTCTTAGCATTTCAGTCAAAATTGGTTGTCGTGTATACAAATATCAATCTAGCATGCAATTTGTAGAGTATGAAGCAAATCTACCAAAAATAGTAATGACATATCTTTCTACAGTGAAGGATAGACAGTTTCATGGCAAGCGGCCTAACAAGGAGGCCTCTGTGCCAATGATCACGAAGTCGAAATACTGCTACATCAAGATTTTATTGACAAACTAACTTGTGCAAGTTAAAAAAAAGAAGAAAATGAGAAATGCGAGAAAAACAAAACCACAGATATTGAAAAGGAACTGCAGAAGAAATACTTTAAATATATTTGGAACTTACTAACCTCTAGAGGATTACAAAAGAGCACTAGTAGTCACACAATAACAGTCAAACGACTATGCGCTTTTCACCATGAGAGCAGCGCATTCGGTTATATGAGCAGAGACAGAACAATGGATGACTGTGTGATAGCCGCTTTCAATCACCTTATGCAGTATCTTCACCGCATAAAATCAAGGAATATAAACAAAAGAACTCAAATATGACTCAGACATGAAAGGGAAAATTTGTCTAGGACATCAGCTGATGTAATAGGCAAACTTTAAAAGACAACCAAAAACATCAATCAAGTGTCAATGAATATTGACAAAAGTGACCTTCAAAAAAATTAGCGCATGAAATATTAACAAAATCGGTATAATGAGCAACGTCACAATGCAGTGCACAATCTCTCGCAGCGAGAAACGTTACATCGAAGCAACCTCCGTTTCATAATGAAGCTACATACGTGCTCGAAGTCGAATACAGTGGAGACAGTGTTGAGGCGACGAAAAAGAAAAAAGTAAGAAATATTTTCAATTACATGTACAAAATACAGATGTGGCTCTGTACAAAGCACAGCATTACGCACATATATGCAAATCTGACATGAACGGCGATCAGACTGACAAGCATCAGTCGGAAGCCAAAAAAGAAAAAAAGAAAGATTTTGGCACCCAGCACATGAAGCTATTCCTAAAAGGGACTTCAAATAACCATCCGGTCTACATGTGCAGGATCAAGCTGAGAGTCTCGGAATTTTGCCCTGTTTCACATTAAAAAAAAGAACACTGTTACCTTATACCTAGTCATTAAACAAAACACTTCGAACAGCCAACTCCTTTGAGAATGCAACCTCCACCAAACGCGCTACCAGTTCACGTTCACACTCATCAAAAACTAGTTGTAGTGTCCAGGCTTAGTGCAGCTGGTGAATACGATGCTACTGGCATTATATGACACGCTGAAACCGCCGTCGCGAAAATGATTTCAATGTAGAACCTCGGTGGGGCCGTGGTAAAACGCAGTTGGTGCCCTATCAGGTTATCCATACAACCGCCGATTAAACCGCATGTATTCCTGCAAAGGAAAAAAAAAAATGGGGCCGTTATTTTCTATAAAGCTGTTTTACAACTGTGCTTTCAGGAACGAAATTTGATATGCATCTCTGTCATAGACTGCGCGCTTTACAGGAAGTGCTCATAATATCCTGCAACTTGCAATAGATAAACACTCAAAATGAATTTTCCTCGAGTGCCTGATTCTTCTGCACTGCTGCCTGCACCATATATATATATATATATATATATAAATTTAACGAAGCAACAAACTATGATTCCTAGGAAAGCATAGGAGACGTTATTGGGGTACCTAATTGTAGTATTATACTTGTGGAGTAAGTATAAAAGAATTTAAGTGGACAAAAAGACAAATCTTCCTTCTGTGGGAACCGAACCCACGACCTTCGGATAAGGCGTCCGATGCTCTACCGCTGAGCTACGAAGGCGGTCGTCCCCCCCGTCCCTTCTATCGGGTATATGTGCACATACAATCGAACACTCCCAGGATTGTATGTAGTACATATACCTATGTACATATATACGAAGCTCAGCGAGCTCCGCCGAAGCTTGGACGCTCGTGCTAGATGCCCAGCGATGAAAAGGAAGAGAAGTCAGGATACAACAGCCGGCCTGTGGCAAAGGCGCTGTGTCTATGTCTCTCTCATTTACAATATACAGTGGTGTTCGGGCCGTCTCCGCAAGAAACTTGATGCATCTGCTGATGCTACCACCGCCGAATAGTATGTCACTCGTGAACGTTAAACTGCACATTACTGATTCGTAGTTTATTTTGGACGCATTCCCATACGCAGCATGTAGAAATCGAGTGACACACATGCTTCATACTTAGACGGTGAGAATATTCTTCGAGGCGTTCTTACGTGCTCACTGCGCACTCGGTATGAAAGGGTCCCTGCAGCACTTTTTGAACACACTGAGCAAACGGTGCCAATCGGTTGTTGAGGCTTCTGTGAACGTGTGAGAAAATGTTATTGTGCTGCAAGCAGCAGTGGATTTGCGGTTTCTCTTTAAATACATCATGCAATCGCCTGCTATTGTTCCAACAAGTGACTTCACTAGCAGCACCGACCAACGACTTGCCTGCTCTTCTTTCAACAAGTAACGTCACTGGCGCCAACTACTAGGTCCCTTCGCTCACCTCGGTCCTTTTTAAAGACAGGCACTCAGATTGCCTTTATTCCTTTAATGCAAAATGAACAAACCCAGACAACGCTAACACATCCCGAGTGCATACTGAGGCTGTCCTACCGAGTACGTTGTGTTGTCCTCAGGATGTCCCAATATGAACCTAAAACCATCCTCAATGGGTCAATTTGTCCGGCCTCAGCACATCTTCAAAACGTCCTCATAACAGCATTCGGGGATCTTTGTAGCATGCGTTCAGGACGTATCCAGGACTGCATTCAGGGATCTCTTTAGGAAGCTTTCAGAGCATTTCAGAGGTGTGCTGCACCTACAGGAAATCTGTCTATTAAATGTGACTGTTTACCATTCAGGCTCGACATCCTGGCTTGCACCTGCTGCTAGAGCTTACTACGAGCCTTTTTAATCAGTGATCAGTAAATCGCCATGCTAGAACAAAACGCAAACACATAGTGACACAAAAAAAGCACTTTATTAATTTAAGCTTGAAACATTGCAGAATTTTAAATATGAAATGTACTTGACAAAACCAGGTTGCTTGTTGAAACTCTTCATCGGGGTCCTCTGAAGAGAGGCACGGTCCTAGAGAAAGTATTAAAAGACATGATGAGTAGGTCATACAGCACGACAGAAATGACAAACAGAGAGAGTTCAAGTCAGGATGATACAGCATTGGATATAGTAACATTTACTTGCACTCTTACGAGAGCTCATGAGATAAGCATCTCAAGATTATGACTGACACTTTGTGTACCGTCAATTGCCACTGCCAACATGTAAAATCATGAACTAAGCGTTGAAGCAAAAAAAGAAAAAGAAAAAAGCTGCGCTTGCTTCCTTAGAAATATTTTGTAATTGCAGTAAGCTACTGCCGCGGGCAGTACTGTCTGCACTAATGTGCACGCAGCTCTACACTTGCGCAACTGGACAGCTCACATCGACCGCGTTGTCCTTGCTGGGAGTACGTTGAACGTGTTTACATTCGTGACCACGCAGGAAAGTGTCACAAACAAGCGCAAAAAGCTTCTAATGATCTCCCCTTCCGACACAAATACAACCCGCAGAGCGACGGAGCCTCTAGTATCTGACACAAGCACACCGCGGTCTCGTGTGCGATGTTGTCTAGTTTGGCAGATAAGTTACTGTCAGCCCTGTTTACTATGCATAAGCCTGAATCAGCGCAGCGATTCTTTTCTCGTTTACACGAGCTGTGTGCGGTTTCTTCCACTTAAAGCATGTAAAAAAAAAGAGAGATTCTTACCTGCTGACACGAATCTAGCCGCCACGACTCCACGTGCCGCAAGTAGACGTTGGCTTGACGATCGTCTTAGCTTGGATTGCTTTGACTTGTTTGTCAATGTTGCCGGCCGGAAACAAAAGTTT
Source organism: Hyalomma asiaticum (assembly GCA_013339685.2). Classification (NCBI taxonomy): domain Eukaryota; kingdom Metazoa; phylum Arthropoda; class Arachnida; order Ixodida; family Ixodidae; genus Hyalomma; species Hyalomma asiaticum. The sequence goes on from JABSTT010002407.1 coordinate 12,372, forward strand.
GGACGCTTTAGCCGCCTTAGCCATTGACACCCTATGACAGCCCGCTCATTGGAAGTTGGTTACAAGCATTCTCGTGTTCATAACACAGCGGTAGCTAGCCACGAATGAACTAAACAACACATTTTGCATGCTCAAACAGGCATAAAATGGTTCGTAATAATTTAAACCTAAATGCTCGAATGAACGCGCACAAGACATAAAAATAATGAGCTGGCCAAGAGGTTGAATTACGTGTTTAAAACGCATCCGTGATGAAACCGCAACGCACGTTTTTATTTCACTGGTGTAAGGAACGTCCTCAAAACGCCCCGCATTGGGCGTTCTTAGGACGACCAATCGTCCTAGAAATGTACTGAACGAGATGCTTTTAGGATGATCCAATGACTACCGTGTTGAGGACGCGTCGAGGACGTAGTAAAAACCGTGAGGACGTTTGTACGATGTGAGTATGACCTCAGGACGTCGAGTGTTGTCTGGGAATATATAATTCCGGACTACCTTTCCGTGACCGTAAGTTCAGCCAGTGATATATCTGCCTCGAGCACAGTAGTCGGCGGCCTAGTGACATTTGTTGGAACGAAGAGCGATGTGAATTACAGCTGTGTTTGAAACCAAATAAAAAATTCCCTGCTGCACGCAGCTCAATAGTATTTGGCTCACACGTTCACAATAACCTCCACGACTGTTAGGCATCGTTCGCCATCGAGATTCCAAATGTTGCAGGGCTCCCTTAGTAAATGGGACCTTCAAGGTCTCGCGATCGACGGGCACAGTGACTGCGCACCACAACTGTGCACAGCGTCAACAAATTTTCGCTGCGGCTTCGATTTCGCCTGCACAAACTGCCTTCCATGGCCAGGTAATGGTGAAGTTAGTGCAATGCAACGAAATATGGGTCATTCGGGGTAGCGAGCGAGTATGCCGCGGGGTAGGAGGAAAATGTCAAACGTTCCGCAGAAAACTGTTGAATGGCACCGTGGCTTTGATTTGACTATATAGGTATAGGCATGCACCGCTAGATCCCGGCACCGGACAAGCTGGCGGCGCCCGTAATATATAATTTAAAATAAACAAAATACGTCCAAACGTTCATGTATAGGTCGTCGTAACACGCCGCTCACCCATAGCCCGACGTATTTAGTTCGTTGTTCGTCCCCTTATCATCTCTGTCCTGCGCTATCAGCCAAGCAACCTGGTTCAAGTTTTCACTGCCCAGTCCGTACCACGCGAAACACTGGACAGCTTATGGCATACCAAAAATCTACTGTGCACAACAGCGTCCCTGTAACAATACTGTGGGACGAGATAACAGGTCGTGTAATTGTTTTGGTATTTGCGGTCTGCAAGAATGACGAACCCCAAAATGCAGAAAACCGCAACAGCGTGGACAATGAGAAATAATAATAACGAACATTCGCAAACGAGTCACATGCCTCTGACAAAGTTTAAATATGACCGAGAACGAGCACAACGACACTCATGCTCATATGAATGCTGAGCTGCGAGAAGTCATTCCACCACCAAAGACGTCATGATTGCCTGGGGCAGTTCTGCTGACATGCCACAATAAACAATGCGCGATTTTTCCCATCCACATCATGCACGTAAATTTCGCAGCCCTGAACTGAAATCTCACGACTGCAATGCCACAGTGAAAGAACGCGCGGCAACGGTTGCCCTACAACACGCGATATCACATGCATGTATTCGTCTGTGTAAGACACGAGTAAATTACTACTATCCCACATTGTTGTACAGGCGCTGCACTCGCTACCCGTAACGACCAAATGACAGGATGGTGGGAACGAATCCAATGCACTCCTTACTCACTAATCCGGCTGAACACGCACATAGACCTAAGAAAGTTTCAGAATGCATTCATACACGGTGATCTGAATAATAAAACGCGGTTGCGTTTTTTTACTTTTAATGCGTCAACTATTTTAGAGCTTAGATAGCATTAACGCTCCTTGTATCTGTCACAGATCGATTTGCCCTATCCGCGGAAGACATGAGTGATCTCACAGGCATCATGCTAAGCCATTCAAATGTGGTACTTACATTTATTTTCGGCGAGACGTAGTTATTGGTGTTACGGGATCCAGTCACAGAAGCGCCGGGATTGAACCAGAGTTAACGCAAGGAGGAAAATAGAAAGAACATAATGCCACCACACAAACACACGCGCAGTTGCAGCACGGTAACGGAATTTTCTCCAGAAACGAAGGAAGAGCCTGCCGCCAACAACTTGACTTCGCTGCCTTTGCTTCGTGTCTCCGCATGTTTGCCCAGCCTGCGCCCTCTCGCCTCATCTCCACGGCGACCGGCGAGAAGGAGCCAGACATTCGGGCGCCTCCCTCCCGGCCCCATTGCACCTGGCGACATCTCGGCGCCGTGCATTGCGACGACGGCCGAAGACGCTTTGAGCCATGCCCAGGGAGGGAGGGGGGGGGGGGCGGTATTCTTCCACATCTACTTTCCGTCTCGCGTAGGACGTTTCGAAGACGGATTCATTGTCCGTTTGATGTCGCTCCCGCTTAGTTCGCGTGGCTGACGTCTTTGAGACGTCAGCCACGCGAAATAAGACGTTAATCCCCCAATAAGACGTCTTTTTGGTCTTGTGTGCTAGCTGGGGAGCCCTCAGAAAAGGAAAATAGAAGAAGAACATACAGACATGGGCGTCGGTCGCAGGTCGCCACCGTGGTCGCCGGGGCCTGCAGAGGCACGCCATCCGACCGATGGCCCGGTCGGCCGGAGGGTCACAAAAGTACGTGCGCACCTCTCCAGGACCCAGGAAGTTCTCCCGAGGCATCTCCAAAACCAGAAACGCCAGAACGCGCAAACGTTCCAAGAATTTCTCGCTGCCCAGTGGCAGCCTATGTTAAAACCACAAGGGGCAAACGGGCGGGCCGCCGCCCCGTCCAGCTGGGAAAGGGGGATGCGAGGCATTCCTACGAAAACATGGCGTCGCGCGGGATCCGGCCCCACATCCCTCCCTCCTTAAACGCCCCCCTAAAAAAACAATACCGGCAGTGCCAATACACAATTAAATCCGCGAACTACCCCCAAACCAAAACAAAAATACGAAAAGCAAACGCGACAATACAACTGAGCAAAGTCCTTCAAGTGTCCCATGAAGCTGGCGCGCCACGGCATCTTCACAGGAACCCTGGACGCCGGCCGCGGCAGGTCTCTCGTGCCGTCGACCCAGTCGACTTCCTGGCCGCCCCAAGTGCCGCGACCACGGCTCCGTCCGTAGCCTCGCCGTCGACGCCGCCCCGCTCTGGACACGCAGACTTCGGCCGCCAAATCAGCGCGGCAGAAAAACACCAAACAAACAAACAAACAAACAAACAAACAAAAAGAACAGTCGCGCAGTCCCAGAAACCCAAATCAAATGAAATAACGAACAAGAAAAACAACGCGAGGCTACAATTCTCAGGTAGCGAAAACCAAAAACCACAAAAAGAGAAACGGTCCGTAAACAAAATGGAACACTTAGTACACAACCTAGAGACAGCGAAGAGAAACTAGAGAAAGCGTAGAAAGAGAAAGAGAGAAAGACTTCCCCGTCAGGTTATCTCTCCGTCTGGAATCAGTCGGGCAGTAACCAATGTAAACGTGGTCTTCACTAGTGCGACGCCGCATGACCTTACACTAGCGGATAAACCTTCCACGAACGCACACTGCCCATCCGTGACACCAGACGAAACGGGAGATCCACAACGTGTTGCCTACGGAATGAACAGACGCGGAAGGGACGGCGACAGCTGAGCATTCATACTGCACCGTGCCAAATCGCAGAGCACAGTAACTTTAGCTAAAGCCTTCCGCTCTGACGACTGGCCAGAATTACTACAGGGGCGCGCAATCGCTCTCCTCTGCTGTCGGGGGGGTGCCACTGCCGACGCACGTAAACACGGCGCCAACCGCGAAGGTGGCATGATAGTGTGGCCAAGCTCGTACGGACCGCGCAGAGTGAACCCCTTTCTCTCACAGGCCACGGCTACACAAGCCGCTTCAGGCCCACAACTCGCGCTCGTCGCAAAACCAGACAACGATACCGCGCGCGAGCCATGTGCAGTACCAACACATTCAGGCGCCTCGCCTCCCGGAGGCGAAAAACAACACCGCGAAAGAAACTATTTACATTACGTACACATGGGTCACTCTGCCGTCAACTACGTCTCTCTTCGGGCCAAACGAAAAAAAGCAAAAGAACAACCAACAAGAAAAAAGCCAGATTCCAGAGGTGAGGCCAGTGAGGATGGACCCCCTCTTTCATCCTTTCCCCCCGACCGGCCGGCTGATTATCGCCACAATGGCCTCCTTCTCTCCCGCCGCGGGGACGCCGGAACGCTCTCCCCTTCTGCGTGCGCGAAGACACAGGTGTCCAAAGGGCTATTCATGGAAGAAGGCTCTCCTTCTACTTTCTTTGTTCGCCTCAGCGGCCTTTCCGCAATCTTTGCCTCCCTCGGTGCAAGTCGGCCATGTGCACCGAACAGCGCCGTCAACTTTTAAAGAAAAGAGACTTTCGGCGACCCGGGCAAGAAATAGCGCGTCAACTATTCCTTCACTGGTTCTGAATTTAGTGAGGAAAGACGCGCACGACGCGAAGTCTAAAGAAAACCGTTGGACTCACCGACTTGAACGTCGCACGGGAGACAAGATGGTCAGTCTCCCGGCCATGGCATGATGGAAGCCCTGGTCAATCCAACGAGTTTCCGCCACCAAGAACGAACTGCTGAATCTCGGTGGCAACTTGCATCACGCCTTTCCTCGACCACGCTTCGCCTCACACAACTTCGAAGCGGGTTACCAATCCGTTTGAGAAGTGACATTTGCCTCTCCTCACACCACGATACATAGACAGAGAAAAAGGATGAACAGACAAAAGAAAGAGATACGCGCGATACACGGCAGAGACGGCCACGCTCAACCAAAGCGCATTTTACGCTGGGACCCGAACGCAACTTCCCCACTCTGCCGACACCTGCTCGTCGTTAGAGCGACCAAGGGCAAGGCCCCTGGCCCCACTTAGTTGGGCGCCAAAATGTAGGGGTTACTTCTACTAATAACTACTGCTAGCAGCGGCATCGCCGCTAGCAACCCCCTGCAGTGGGTTCGAGCACCCAACGAGCAGAGAATGAGGTCGTCGCGTCCGCGCGCTAGCTATCTCAGCCATGCATCACCGCGGTGCCGCGCGCTTTGGCCCGAGGCCCGACTCGGGACGGGACAGCGCGAACCACCGCACGCGGCGAAAGATGAGAACATTACGCGTCACTCTCCGAGCATGGTAATTTAATAAACACGTTAAAATAATACAAACAATAACAAGGCCGAATAAAGATCGAATTAAATATAAACGAAAGGACAATAACGATTAACAGAACGCGAACACACACGAACACAAAGGACAGTAACAAGGAACAACACGCGAACACACAATAACACACAAAAAGAACCATGCAAGGAAGGAGAGCCTAACCCCGGCTAGCGCACCTGCGACCGCGAGCCCTCAGAAAAGGAAAATAGAAGAAGAACATACAGACATGGGCGTCGGTCGCAGGTCGCCGCCGTGGTCGCCGGGGCCTGCAGAGGCACGCCATCCGACCGATGGCCCGGTCGGCCGGAGGGTCACAAAAGTACGTGCGCAGTGCGCACCTCTCCAGGACCCAGCAAGTTCTCCCGAGGCATCTCCAAAACCAGAAACACCAGAACGCGCAAACGTTCCAAGAATTTCTCGCTGCCCAATGGCAGCCTATGTTAAAACCACTTGGGGCAAACGGGCGGGCCGCCGCCCCGTCCAGCTGGGAAAGGGGGATGCGAGGCATTCCTACGAAAACATGGCGTCGCGCGGGACCCGGCCCCACAACCTAAAACGAAGCTACTAGTTATATTTTTAGTATTTTATCATTATTTCCTTCATTTTGTTTAGTAATCCTTGCATATATATATATATATATATATATATATATATATATATATATATATATATATATATATATATATATTGTTACGAAGGGCTGTGAAAGGATGGTGTTATTAACAGGAGATGGATGTCGATGATATCGCAGTTCGGTCCCCAAGCTCTTCGTCTTCCTCTTCCACCTTTCTGCCAAACCACTTATTCTATGTGCGTTACACTCCCCCGCAAGCAGACGAAGCCAGTATGGCGAGTCAGGAGGAAGCAAGGGGGTAGAAACGTTTCAGTCGAGCAACGTGTGTCACCTGCGTTTTGCTCGATCGCCGACCATTGCACAAAAGGCGAGCTACTAGATAGGTAAGTTCGCTCAAACGGTCCAGAACGACGAATGGTCCTGAATACTGAGAAAGGAACTTTTGGCACATTCCACGCTTGCGTTGGGGCGTCCATAGAAGCACCAAATCACCTTTGGCGAAAGAAACATCTTTGTGACGCTCGTCGTATCGTTCTTTTGAACGACGTTGCGAGGCCAAAGTACGCAGACGGGCTATACGACGAGCTTCTTCCGCGAGAAACACAGTCTTAGACACAGAATCGTCGCTGTGCAGGACAAATGGCAAGAAAGTATCCAAGGGGCTGCTTGGTAACCTTGCATACAGGAGGTAGAATGGGCTGTAATTCTTGGTCTCGTGTTTCGCCGTATTGTATGCGTATGTTATGAAAGGCAGCACTTCGTCCCAGTTCTTATGACTTGAGGAAACGTACATGGCAAGCATGTTGGTCAGAGTTCGGTTTGTTCTTTCAACGAGACCATTCGTCTGCGGATGATACGGCGTGGAGTGGCGAAACTCTGAAGTGCAGAGGCGAAGGAGCTCTTCAACGGCGTCGGCGGTGAACTGCCGACCACGGTCGCTGATGATAACACGTGGTGGGCCGTGACGAAGGACGACGGAACGCAGCAGGAAGACCGCCACGCAAGCAGCGGTGGATGAAGGTATGGCGGCGGTTTCAGCGTACCGTGTAAGATGGTCCACGCAGACGATTATCCAGCGGTTCTTGTTAGTAGATAGCGGGAATGGACCCATAAGATCGATGCCTACTTGCTCAAAAGGTGTACTTGGAGGGTTTAAAGGACGGAGAGGGCCCGGTGCAGCAGTGGTCGGTCGCTTGTGACGCTGGCACGTTTCACAACTAGCGACATAGCGCTTGGTTGTTTGGTACATGTTAGGCCAGTAAAAGCGTTCCTGCGTGCGATGTAGCGTTCGTACGAATCCAAAATGGCCTGATGTCGCATCGTCATGCATGGCGCGTAGGACGTCGGAACGAAGGTTCTCGGGGACAACTAGGAGGAAACGTGCTCCACTCCCAGAGTAGTTGTTCTTGTAGAGCAAGTCATCACGAATAGTGAAACGACCGCTGCCTTGAGAAGTACGGGCGGCGGCAAAGAGTGGATCTAGGGTGAGATCGCTGCGTTGCTCGCGTTGAAACTCTGCCGTGTCAGGGAATGTACAAGTAGTAGCCGCAATGCAGTCGTCAAAACTATCCTCATCGCTCCCGGTAGTTGGTAGAGGGATGCGGGAAAGACAGTCCGCGTCGGCGTGACGACGGCCACTCTTGTACGACACCACAAAGTCGTATTCCTGAAGGCGCAGCGCCCAGCGTGCGAGGCGACCAGATGGATCCCGCAAACCGACCAGCCAGCATAAGGAATGGTGGTCGGTGACTATCTTAAATGGCCTTCCGTAAAGATAACATCGGAATTTCTGGACGGCGAACACAGCTGCCAGGCATTCTTGCTCGGTGACCGTATAATTGCGCTCCGATTTGCTCAGACAGCGACTCGCATATGCAACTACATGTTCTGCGTTGTTGTGACGTTGTACAAGCACTGCCCCTACTCCAATTCCGCTAGCATCAGTGTGGACTTCAGTGGGTCGAGATGGGTCAAAGTGACGCAAGAGGGGTGCTGATGTTAGTATAAATTTTAGTTGTGAAAATGAAGCGTCACATTCTGGTGTCCATTTGAAGGCCGTGTCCTGCCGCAGCATACATGACAACGGATAAACGATGTCGGCGAATCGGGGTACAAAACGGCGAAAATATGAGCAGAGGCCAATGAATGAACGAAGTTCTCGTGCTGACTGCGGTGGTTTGAAGGAGCTGACTGCTTCAATTTTACGAGGATCGGGTCTGACGCCTTCTCTGTCGACTAGGTGTCCCAGAACCAATGTTTGACGTTCGCCAAACCGACATTTCTTTGCGTTTAAAACCAGTCCAGCCTTTTCGATGCAATCCAGAACAATGTTGAGGCGAGTGTTATGCTCTTCAAAGGTACGGCCGAAAATCACAACATCATCTAGGTAGCACATGCATACCTCCCACTTTAAACCACGTAATATCGTATCCATGAACCTCTCAAACGTGGCGGGGGCATTACAAAGGCCAAAAGGCATAACATTAAATTCGTATAGACCATCCGGGGTCACGAAGGCGGTCTTTTCTTTGTCTTTAGGTTCCATAGGTATTTGCCAATAGCCTGATCTCAAATCAAGTGTCGAGAAATAAGATGCAGAGTGTAGGCAATCGATAACGTCGTCGATTCGTGGTAGTGGATACACATCCTTCTTTGTTACTGCATTCAAACGCCTATAATCTACGCAGAACCTCCATGAACCATCCTTCTTTCGAACCAGGATTACCGGAGCGGCCCATGGGCTAGAAGATTCCTGAACGACGCCCTTGTCCATCATTTCCTTTACTTGTTCGGCTATAACTTTGCGCTCGGACGATGACACTCTGTATGGCTTCTGGCGGATTGGGTGCGCGGTGCCGGTATCTATGCTGTGACGAGCTCGGGACGATGGTAGCTGAAGTGGTGCATCTCTTTGATTAAAGTCAAATGCAGCAACATGTCGCGAAAGAACCTGCACCAGCGCTTGACGCTCAGACGTGCGTAGATCCTTACTTATCATACTGAGCATTATCTCTTCGGAAGGGCCGTTACTGAGAGAGGTACAAACTGGAGCAAGGTCTGCAGTTAGCGCCCCTATTGGGCTGCACGAAACTTCGTCGAAAAGGGCGATTTTCATAGCGCGAGGAAGGACAACTGGCGCTGCGGAGCAGTTCAGTGCCCACAATGTGGCGACTCCTTTCGCCATGCACACAACAGCGTAGGGAACAAGTACACTCTTTTTCGTGCAGTTTGTGGTGAAAGGCCTAACTACCACGTCAATACAAGGAGCGGCAGCAGTAGGTGAGAAAACACGAACGGGTGTTAGGCACCATGACGGCAATGTGACATCATCAAGCACACTAAGTATGTTCCTGTCTTGATCACACGAGCTCTGCTCGGAGAGCGCAGGTACCAGCAAATCATTAACAAATATTTCACCACTGGCACAATCAACGGAAGCACCGCACTGTTTAAGAAAGTCGATACCAAGAATGACGTCGTGCGAGCAACGAGAAAGGACGACAAACTCTGACACAAACACTTTTCTAGCTAAGCAAACACTGACAGCACAAACACCAAGAGGACGAAGCCACTCGCCACCTACTCCTCGAAATGCGATAGCGTCGTCCCACGAAAACATAACCTTGTGGCCTAGGCGATTCTTGAAGGCGAGGCTCATCACAGACACAGTCGCACCGGTATCAACTAGAGCCATCGTCGGTATTCCGTCAACCAGCACATTCACTTTGTTTTTCACCATCACAGCAGGCAGAGGTATTTCTTCCAAAGACCGTCCGGCGACCTCACCTCCATCGGCCGCGGATGCTAGTTTCCCGACGGTGGCGGAGGTGAACGGCGCCGAGGGGACGGGGAACGACGGTAGCGGTTAGTCGGTGGCACGGTGGTCGGTGGCGTAAGGCTACGTTCAGATGCTGGCGAATCGCTGCGTCTGGTCTCGTGCGAGGAACGATCCCCTGGAAAAGGATTGGCCGTCCGTGGGTCATGAGATGTTCGGTTTCCAGGTGAAAACGTCGGTGGTGTCCTTCGCGACTGACGACGATGAGGACAATACCGTATTACGTGTCCTTCGGAACCACAGTTGTAGCACACGGGAGGTTCACGGTCGACGACATAGTCACCTAAACCAATGTTAAGTCGTTGCCGGCGGCGGCCGAGTCCGTTCTCACTTGCGTAACTTGTCCCTGATGCTCGCTTAAATCCATTGTATCGGTCGAAATTCGGGTTTTGGCAGACCTGGCCTTGCGGTCGACGTTGTTCTGGCAGCGAGCCGACATCATAATTCCCGGGGCTTGGGCCATAATAATGTGGCTGCTCCCATCGTGGTCGGGCACCATAGGTAAAACCTCTTGCACGGACATGTGGTGGCTCTCGAGTCGCGTATTCACAATCCACCGGATACGCGGAAACGGATGAAATAGCTGTTTCCACAACTGGCGGCGGGCTTGCAGGATAAGCATCCCTTTGAGTCATTTGTGTGTGCAAGCTAAGCTCTTCTCGAACTATCTGTCGGATCGTAGAAGCAAGGTCGAGAGAGTGGTCATCAACTATGCTTGCAACGTTCGTAACATTGGCTAACCTGCCAAACTTCGGAATGATGCGTCTCGTCTTGAGTTGTTCGAACGTGCGGCAGTGCCGAATGACGTCGGCGACAGAGGCTAGGTTATCCTTTGTTATCAGGAAGTTGTAAACATCTTCAGCAATTCCTTTTAGTATGTGTCCTACTTTATCTTCCTCGGGCATTCGAGAATCCACCATCCTACACAGCTTTATCACTTCTTCAATGAAGGTCAAGCATGTTTCACCTGGCACTTGCGCACGTTGTAATAGCGTCTGTTCTGCCCTTTTCTTTTTCGTCGCGGAATCGCCGAAGCGCTCTGATTTCAGTGACAAATCTGTCCCATGTTGTCAGCGTCTCCTCGTTATTGTCAAACCACACCAAGGCAGTATCCGTTAGAAAGAACACGACGTTCGAAAGCTGGGCAGCTCTATCCCACTTGTTGTAAGCGCTCACCCGTTTGTAGTGGATGAGCCACTCTTCGACGTCTTCTCCCAGTTTTCCGCCAAAGGGTCGCGCATCTCGCAGCTGTTGAACCGTATTGGCAGGCCCAGGAGCTCCGATAGGCCGTTGGTCTTCTCCGTCACGGGACATCTCGACCTCGGGTGGATGCGGTGGAAGCCCAGCAATGCGACGGCTTCGTCGAGCTTGTAGTGGCCTGACCTCCGTCTTCGGGTGTCGGTTACCCAGCACCTTCCACCAAAACTGTTACGAAGGGCTGTGAAAGGATGGTGTTATTAACAGGAGATGGATGTCGGTGATATCGCAGTTCGGTGCCCAAGCTCTTCGTCTTCCTCTTCCACCTTTCTGCCAAACCACTTATTCTATGTGCGTTACAATATATATATATATATATATATATATATATATATATATATATATATATATATATATATGTATGTATGTATTGCTGTCTTCCTTTTATTTCCTATTTTAAACTCACACCTCGCTGAAAGCAATTTTCGGGTGATCTCGTGGTCTTCTAACGAATAAGGGAGGCACGAGGAGAGGTTCACTTACTACAGTCAGTTAACTTCTTTCTCTTCCCTCCACCCCCCCCCCTTCTTTTTATTATACCTCATAAGAATAAATTTGGGAAAATTAAAGTGAAATGAAAGTAAAGCTAGGCAAAAGTTGCCGCTTGAATTTGTTCATTAGAATGAAACAACTATCACTTTAAATTAATATACGTTCGCCATTCCCCCCCTCTCTAACATATGTCCAGTTTCTAAGAGTGCATAAAATCCGACCGTACATTTTATTACTATAAATAACACTACTGCAAAGGCAAGGTGTAATTCCGGCACTGATATAGTGTGATACTATTCTATTCAAGTAAAGAAATTCATTTCCCAACAGTTTCACAGCGCATATAACCTGGGGAGGGTGTGACGGTGGGGCAGCGCCAACACCCAAACCAGGGTACCTGTGGAAATGATACAGCGATAAAAAAAAATCGAATTCTTAACACTGCCTAACACTACAGTGGACAGAACTTGGGGACGGTAAGACCAGGCTGATGTCAGTGGCCATCACCCGACCCGGGGCCCCTCAAGAACGTCTTCGGAAAAAAAAATTATCCAGACTGCTGACTTACGGGAGTTTCTAAGCCGAATCAGTGCCACCCTACATCTCACTGTAGTTGTTTATTAGAGAGAAACCGCAGAATGAACGAAGGAAAAGAAGAACCAATGAAGGAAAGAGAAAAATAGAATAGGGAAGACGAGTGGAAGAATAACTTCTTCAATAAGACACAGAACAATCGATAATAAAACGAAATTACTCTCGCATTTAGTTCTTCCCTAACATTTATATACACATGTATCTTTTTTTTATTATAAGCACAATTGCCCAATAGTAGCCACTTTACCTGTCTAACTGGATACTTTCCAATTACTTCCACCATTTTTTTAAAAGAGAGGGTGAAGGTGGGAACGCTACGAAAAAAAATGAGAAATTGATAAAACTCGTATAACAAAATTCTGGTACAAGCATAAAAATATAAATGATAAACAATACATACGAAGAGAAGAACATTCAACATTTACGTACATTACCTCAAAACGCCAAATGCACGGAATTACAGTAATTTCCTCACTCCGCCTGCGCTTCCCTTTCTGACCACGGCCCCCCCCCCCCAATCTCTTCTATCTTTGCAGGTACTCTTTTACATATGTACTCTTTTCTTATATATATATATATATATATATATATATATATATATAGATATATAAATTTTTTACTTGTTGTTCTCTATATAATTAGTTCCTTTCTTCATAAATAAGTTAAAAAACCAGAAACATTATACCAAAAAGCAAATGAAATTACTATGTGAAATCTCACAATTTGGTTATATCCCAAGTAGGGTAAAACATAAGGAATACTACAAAATTCAAGACGCATCAAGAAGAAGAAGTATCCTGACTTCAACAAGAACTGAAGAATCCTGTAATCAAGAAGATGAAAATCTGTAAGAAAAAAAGTCAAATAAATACCGCTGGTTGGGTCTGTTCCCGTGGCTGGGGGGTCCTTACTTATTTTTTTTTCTTCTCCCTTTTAATTTTCCTTCTTCCTCTCACTCTTCGTTTAATTCCATCCACCTTTATTTTCTTTTTTTTCTTTCTCCTCCTCCCTCTTTCGCTTTTATTTCTTTGTTTTCCATCCCGTTATGTTGCGGGAGGGGCATTATTATTTATTTCTACCTCTCTTTTTGCCCATCTTCTGTGTGTGTACTTGTGTACACACATATTTCGGTGTTTTATTTTCATACAGATCAATGTTAATTACGTGTCACCCTTCGTTGCTTTATTATGTACCTTTTATGTACACTGCACATAAAATTTGTCGCCATTCTGCATTTTCTGAGATGCCTTACTTTTTTTGTATCCTACACAATTATCCCACGTGGGCGCTATTGGTACTGTAATTAAATATATAAATAAATGGCGATAAGCCTTCCAAATTTTCCCCACTACTGCGTAAGTGCAAGAGTGAAAGGAAAAAAAACGATATTTTTTACGGCGCACTCGCAGAAGACGTCCGTTTTATTTCGGTGCTTAAATTTGTTTGTTCCGAAGTTCTCGTTGCCATTTTTATTTCTTTGCTTTCCCGTGACATGATGTCGTTCTATGCCACATGTTTCTCTCTCCCTCCTCCCTCTGTTTGTCCTCACGTCGATGCATTTCTGCCCCTGCTGCCCCGAAAAGACGCATGGCGTGGCCCTGAGCAGTTGCTTCGGGCTCCTTTTCTTTCTGCTTTTTTTTCAATGACGAGCATTGAAGTTGCGCGCTTCTTCTGAACCATTCTGAACCATCTTTTACTACGCGCCTGTTTGTGCATTTTTGTATGTCGTGCGCGCCAATTGTCTTATTTTCCTGCGTTAAAAATGTGCCCTATCCGGTGCTTTGAACTTTTTTTTGTAGTTATGAAACTCACTTGAGGTCATTTACTGTTTCGTCTCGTTGTGAAATTGGCAAGAACGCGCTTTCTTCCTTGTGCGAAATTCATGCAAAAACGAAAAAAAAAAGAAAAAAAGCTGGGGTTGGCGGATCGGGGGAGCGAAATCTTCATGGCACCTGCTAAGACGTTTCCGTTGCGTGCGGGCAAAGAAAGAAGACAGAAAATAAAAGCGGGGAAGAAGAGGAGCGAATACCTTAAAATTGCGCATTCGAAAAATAAAAAAGAAAGATATGCATAGGGAAAAACCTGTGATATCGGACAGCCCTTCATCCTAAATGATAAAGCAACGATAAAGAAAAAAAAGCGGATTGTTTTTCTTTTCTTAAATTTCTCTCCGCGTTTCGAAAGCGCGCGCCTTGTTTTGAAGGCGGTTCGTGGGCCGACATAAATAAGGGAAAATGAAGAACGCTTCTAAAAAGTTTCTCATCCGGCACCCATGGCGGAATTCGGCGCGTTTAATTTTTAACTTGGGTTAAAAATATAAGCAGTTATAGCAACGAAAAAAAATTGCGGTCGGAAAGACAAACCATTCGAGGTGGTGTCGAGAATTCTCTCTCTTCTTCTTTTCATTTCTTTCTTTTTTTTTTCTCCGGCGATAATGCACCTTGATTAAAGAAAAGAAAGGAAAGCGGCATTTGGCGTTTCCTTGGAAACGGAGTACAATATTTCCGCGAAAGCTTCCACGTGCGAGGGAAAAAAAAAATGAGAACACGAAAAACCATAATCAAAAGAAGAGGCGTGCAGGACACGGACACAAGAAGAGCAGTGAACACCACGTGGTGTTCTCTGTTCTTGGTGTTCGCTGCTCTTCTTGTGTCCGTGTCCTGCACGCCTCTTCTTTTGATTATGGAATGTTACCAACTCGCTCAACTTTCTGTCCTTTCGAAAAACCGTCGTGTCGGGTTCCGCCGAGGTAGCGCGCTACCGCGTCAGCCGGGGCGGCGAAAAAATAGTCAAAGTCCGCAACCGCGTCAGCCGGGGCGGCGAAAATATAGCCAAAGTCGCCTACCGCGTCAGCCGGGGCGGCGAAAATATAGCCAAAGTCCGCAACCACGCCAGCCGGGGCGGCGAAAATAAAGAGACAACAAGGAAACAAAATCGCCGACGCTTAAGCCCAGGCGGGCCCATCCCATAGCAGCAGAGCATTTGGTGGTGCTCGGTCGGGTTCGCTCGGGGTTGAGGCGGCGGCGGCGGCAAAGTCCGCCGCAACGTGCGCCGCGCCAAAGTCCGCTACCACGTCAGCCGGGGCGGCGAAAAAAAAGAAAAAAAAAAGAAAAAACACGTCAACCGGGGCGAAAAAAAATTGGACGAAAAAAAAATTCACAGCATATCCACGGGGTGAATGATGATGAGTGGGCGAAGCTCCGGAGTGAACCACCGATAAACCGTTAATCTTCCGTGTAATTCGCCCAGTCGATCATCATGTAAAGACGTCAGAAACACTCTATTCGAACGCTGGGATCTGGCGTTTAAGGTGACGCTAGCACAAACGCGTTACAAACATGCAGTACACTCTAGTAAGGGGGAGAGGCCACAGCGTCTTACGCAGCCCCTTACAAAGGCCGGAACGCGCACCGCGTTTGCCGACGCCATCACATGACTGCTGAAAGAGTATAAGGCGGAGAGGCCACAGCGTCTTACACCAGCTTCTTACACGCGCCGTAACGCGCTAGCACAAACCCATCATCATCGTTAGAAACGGACAGTCTTTCCCTCTCTCTCTCTCTCTTTCTGTCTCACACAAGACAGCAGATGGAAGAGTGAGAGAGCTCGCGCGCCACCTGACGTTCCTGAAGGCAACTCGGAGGTAAACAAGGGCTGCTAATGGGAATGAGAGACAGAAGAAGTCGGCTTTTAGCTAACACTTACACTTCTACTTCTACTAACGTTTCCTACTGGAACATGCCAATGGCTGCTAATGGGGAATGAGAGACAGAAGAATTCGGCTTTTAGTTAACGCGCACGCTGCGAATTTTTTATTGTTCAACAACGCACAGGAGAAATCTCCCACCGGCACCACCTTGGAGGTCAAAGCGTAAGACTGGTTACGCACTACTACGACTACGACGAGGGACGAACGGGTGCCGCTTTAAGGAGCTTCGCCCCTAAAATGCCGCCTCCTCCACGTTCATACACGCGCGCGTGAGCGAGCCCGCGCGCAACTGCCTTCCTCGGGGGCTTCGAATCTGTGGCACCGATTCGAAGCCCGTTTTAGGGGCGAAGCTCCTTGAAGCGGCACCCGTTCGTCGCTCGTCGTAGTCGTAGTAGTGCGTAACCAGTCTTACGCTTTGACCTCCAAGGTGGTGCCGGTGGGAGATTTCTCCTGTGCGTTGTTGAACAATAAAAAATTCGCAGCGTGCGCGTTAACTAAAAGCAGAATTTTTCTGTCTCTCATTCCCCATTAGCAGCCATTTCGTGCGTCTCCGATGTATGTAGTAGTAGTAGTAGTTAGTAGTAGGTAGCCACCGGCGCGTGCCTGCTGGAGCGCACGCACGCGCCGAGGGCGAGCGCGTGGCACCTGGCGCTCGCCCTCGCCGCGAGCGCCGGGAGCCACGCGCTCCCCGGCAAACTCGACACTGCCCCGGCAAACGCGAGAGACAACGTTGGCGCAGGCAGCGTCTCCTAGCGAGTTTCTTGATTGAGAAATACCGACTGCTCGCGTTGGAGAAGCGTTCACACGGCAAAACCCACATATATATATATATATATATATATATATATATATATATATATATATATATATATATATATACACTGCATCTTGACTTGCAATGAAGTGGCGGCGAGCACTTCATATATATATATATATATATATATATACACACTGGATCTTGACTTGCAATGAAGTGCCGGTGGGAGATTTAACTTGTGCATTGTGCATAGTTGAACCGTGAGGATTCGTAGCATGCGCGTTAACTAAATTAATCCGGAACTCGGCAGGATCTACGATGCACATACCGAGCTTCGCCCACTCATCATCATTCACTCCCTGGATATGCTGTAATTTTTCTTGTCCCACTTTTGGGCACGCCAGCGCCCATGCGGCGGGACGAGCTGCATCACAACTCGCCCCGCGGGTGTACCGTGCCAGTGAGACTGCGGCACTTCACGTGGTGAGAGTCGCCCTGCTCTCGTATGCCACACACTTCGGCCTGCAATTTGTTATCCCTGTTCACATCTGAGAGGCCGGCGGCGGCCCAGCTCCACCAGCCTCTCGTTGACAAGCTCGCCTTTAGCTGCTTGCCCACATGCTGCTTGCTCAAAGACGATCGAGCTCGCCTTAACACAGCCCTCCGCTCACACAGAGAGTCCGGCCCAGCTTCTACCGGCCTCTTTTTAAGTGCGAATGCACTTTATAAGCGACCCTGAATCCGCCGTCCCATAGCAACGGCGCGAGTAGGGGAGAGGAGCGTCTGTAGCAACGGCGCAGCGACGTCACACCCCACGTGACTGTGCGCGCTCCGCCTCCTCACCGCGGTTTGCGCGGGCGCACCGCTCTCCGCGGCGTGACGTCACGGCGCGCTGTGCAGCTGGCTTCGCTGTGCAGCTGTGTGTGTGGCGCCGGCGCGTCAGTCCGTATATAAACGTCCGCCGGCTGCCGCTCGCTCTCTTCTCGCTCGGCTCCGCGGTCGGTGAAGTCTTTCGCAGTATGGATCCATCGCAGGTTGGATCTATCGCGGTAGGAGTTTCCGACCACGATCAACGGTGGCTTCATAGACTTGGCGTTCAGTAGGAACTGTACGGTCCGCGCCGTCTTGCCGGATCCGCTCACCGTACATTTCTCGGATCACAAAGCGCTGGTACTAACCGTGAGCTACAACGATAACACCAATAGGTGCTGATCTGTAGTGACGTGTGTAGAGTGTGTGTGTGACGTGCTCGGCGATGTGTGCATTTATGCATCTACGAAATTGCGAGGTGTTGTTGTTTTGTGGGGTTTAACGTCCCAAAACCAGTTCTGATTATGAGAGACGCCGTAGTGGAGGGCTTCGGAAATTTAGACCACCTGGGGTTCTTTAACGTGCACTGACATCGCACAGCACACGGGCCTCAACATTTCGCCTCCATCGAAATGCAGCCGCCGCGGCCGGGATTCGATCCCGCGACCCTCGGATCAGCAGCCGAGTACCTTAGCCACTAGACCGAAATTGCGAGGTGTAAATAAATAATACTTCGTGTATAAATGTGTGTGTGTGTGTACAATGCATCATGACAACACTTTAAATTCATTAATTACACTTTAATCATAACTTTACTCCCCTCATAGCATCACCCCGTGCATACGCACTTAACCATGTTCACCCTCGGGGAAATGCTTTCTTTTAGGGGCGAAGCTCCTTAAAGCGGCACCCGTTCGTCCCTCGTAGTCGTAGTCGTAGTGCGTAACCAGTCTTACGCTTTGACCTCCAAGGTGGTGCCGGTGGGAGATTTCTCCTGTGCGTTGTTGAACAATAAAAAAAAATTCGCAGCGTGCGCGTTAACTAAACGCCGAATTCTTCTGTCTCTCATTCCCCATTAGCAGCCATTGGCATGTTCCAGTAGGAAACGTTAGTAGAAGTAGAAGTGTTAAAAGCCGACTTCTGCTGTCTCTCATTCCCAGTAGCAGCCATTGTTTACCTCCAAGGTAGTGCCTGGTGAGATTTCTCCTGTGCGTGATTAAACAATAAAAATTTTGTTCAAAACGCCGTTGATTGATGAAATAAACCAACGAAAGACGCCAGATGTTTTCTAAAAGCAAAACGAAAAGACGGCAGATGTTTCTAAAGCAAAACGAAAAGACGCCAGCTGCTTAACGAAAGACGCCAGATGTTTCTAAAGCAAACGAAAAGACGCCAGCTGCTTAACGAAAGACGCCAGGTAAAGCAATGGTTTTCATCTGCAACCAGTGTAAGAACCACTCAGCTTACATATCACCGACCACAAAGCGGTCATAATGAAAGGACAACGGAAACCAGCAATAAAAGTTTGATAAAACATTTAATCAATCGTTCCACGTCATTTTTATCGGGCGAATTAACGGAAGAAATTTCACGGTTTAACCGATGATTACTTCCAGGAGCTTCGCCCAATCTCATCATCATTCACCTCGTGGATCTGCCGTCAATTTTTTTGACTTAGGACGCTTGCTCGCCCACATTCACTCGCACAGACGTGGTCTGAAGCCTCTTGTCTGTCGAACTCGCCTTAGGACACTGCTCGTGCCCGCACATGTCCTCGCACACAAAGACGAGAGGCCGGTGCGACCGCACCGGCCTCTATTTTTTTTTTTTTTTTTGACAAGCCTTTGCTCAAAATTCCCTAAGCTTGCCAGGAAGACGAGGCCGCCCCAGTCGGCCCGTCTACAAACGCCTTTTCTCGGGCTCGCATTTAGCGACCTCGCCCGCTTTTGCATCCACGCAAAAAAAAAATAATAAGACGAGACCGCAACGCTTCAGCCTCTTTTTAGGACACCAGCACACACACCAGCATGCGCTTCGCAGGGGCTCCACTGCCTCAACCCTGCGCCGTGTTTCAAGCAAGCGCGCTGTTCACGTGGCATTCATTATAAGGATCTCTTCACATCGAAGAGGCCGTGGCCAGCTCACGGCTGCCACTTTTTTAGTGTGTGAGCTCAACGCTTTTTTCAATTTTTTTCCATGGTGTCGCGTGGATGCGGCTCCCTTTTGACCTACCATCGATGCCGTCGGCATCGAACAGGCCCGTGCCCCCAGTACACGGCCTCTCACAGCTACCGAGACTGTGGTGTGTTTCGCAGGAGTGGTACGACGGCGTGCGCGCACAGCTGCTGCCGTTCAGCGCGCTCTCTCTCGTGCTCGCCGCCGCCCCTCCTTTCGAGCCGTCCGCGAGGGACGCTCGCAAAGACGCAGCATTTTCAACGCTTTTAGGGGCGAAGCTCCTTAAAGCGGCACCCGTTCGTCCCTCGTCGTAGTCGTAGTGCGTAACCAGTCTTACGCTTTGACCTCCAGGTGGTGCCGGTGGGAGATTTCCCCTGTGCGTTGTTGAACAATAAAAAATTCGCAGCGTGCGCGTTAACTAAAAGCCGAATTCTTCTGTCTCTCATTCCCCATTAGCAGCCATTGGCATGTTCCAGTAGGAAACGTTAGTAGAAGTAGAAGTGTAAGTGTTAGCTAAAAGCCGACTTCTTCTGTCTCTCATTCCCATTAGCAGCCATTGTTTACCTCCGAGTTGCCTTCAGGAACGTCAGGTGGCGCGCGAGCTCTCTCACTCTTCCATCTGCTGTCTTGTGTGAGACAGAAAGAGAGAGAGAGAGCGAAAGACTGTCCGTTTCTAACGATGATGATGGGTTTGTGCTAGCGCGTTACGGCGCGTGTAAGAAGCTGGTGTAAGACGATGTGGCCTCTCCGCCTTAAGCCCGAACCACATGGAGCGCTTTTTCCGCCGTTTTCTGGCGTTTCTCTCTCCGGCGTCACTCTGCGTCGACGCTGACAGTGACGGCAGCCGAAACGCCGAGATCAAGACCGTCCAGATATTGACGCCGCCGGCGCGCTGCAGCGCCGATGCCGGAAACTGCTGTGTGAGCGGACACCAATCAGCGCGCGGCTCGAAGCGACTTCCGCCGGAGCAATGGCGTCCTCGCCGAAGCGGGCACGGCCCGCCTCGAATATATTCAGTCATCGTCGCGAACTGTGTGAACCTCAAGATCCCAACTGACGCTTGTATATGACTCACGTTTGTCTACAGATGCTTCGACAGCAACGCACACGGGATTACATTACACCGTTTTCGAGAACCATTCTCAATTACTCCGGCAGCTAGGCCTCATAGATAAGCGCCAGTCTCGAAAGCCATCGATTTTGAGTTTGCGGGTTCACTTTTATATCCATAGGTGCCGCCACAAGTACAACAACAAAAATAAACTTTTGCGGACAGTGCGCTTCTTTTGCAATGCTATGAATGTCTTGTGCACTGCGGAACTTCAAGTAAGGCATATAAGCTGTAACCGTGAATATTTATTGTTGTTCCAGTGGCGCACATTGCGCACTGCTTTCCGTGGTCCTACATTAAATTCATCGGCCCACGTTGTGTGACGCTGGGCTGGCGCCGGTCTGTGCGCTCGTCGTGTGGTTGGTCGCCCTCGCTTTCGGCGACGTTGTGAAGACGGCGAGAAACGCAACGCCAGAAAACGGCGGCAAAAGCGCTCCATGTGGTTCGGGCTTTATACTCTTTCAGCAGTCATGTGATGGCGTCGGCAAACGCGGTGCGCGTTCCGGCCTGTGTAAGGGGCTGCGTAAGACGCTGTGGCCTCTCCCCCCTTACTAGAGTGTACTGCATGTTTGTAACGCGTTTGTGCTAGCGTCCCCTTAAACGCCAGATCCCAGCGTTCGAATAGAGTGTTTCTGACGTCTTTACATGATGATCGACTGGGCGAATTACACGGAAGATTAACGGTTTATCGGTGGTTCACTCCGGAGCTTCGCCCACTCATCATCATTCACCCCGTGGAAATGCTGTGAATTTTTTTTTTTTGTGTGACCCGTCTCACTGTCGATCCGAGGAAGGATGAACGTTTCGGTTTCGTACCGCGGACAAACCTTCCAGTCAGAGGCTAAGCCTCAATAGATCGCAGTGTGGTGGCTGCTCTACTACTTACGACACCACGACAGGTACCTAAGTCGTCTTCAGACGATTTAACACTGCAGCGATTCAGGCCAGCCATAGCCCCGGAGAGCGGCCGGTGGCCTCGTCAATACTCGGCCTCCGGTGTAGCGCTCTCTGGGTCCATTTGGCGTCATCGAGCCGGGAAGCGCGGCGGCCCGCCGCGCTCGACCCGGCGCTAATCTTACCCGCATTCGCCGCAAGTGCACACGATATCGTTGCGGTGCTTAGACGGGATTCTGACTTAGACGCGTTCAGTCGTAATCCCACAGATGGTAGCTTCACACCACTGGACTCTCGACCAAGCACGTGAACCAAGTGTCCGAATCTGCGGTTCCTCTCGTACTGAGCAGAATTACTATCGCAACAACCGGTCATCAGTAGGGTAAAACCAACCTGTCTCACGACGGTCTAAACCCAGCTCACGTTCCCTATTAGTGGGTGAACAATCCAACGCTTGGCGAATGCTGCTTCGCAATGATAGGAAGAGCCTACATCGAAGGATCAAAAAGCGACGTCGCTATGAACGCTTCGCCGCCACAAGCCAGTTATCCCTGTGGTAACTTTTCTGACACCTCTTGCTTAAAACTCCTTAAGCCAAAAGGATCGAGGGTCCCCGCTTTCGCGGTCTCGAATCGTACTGAAATTCAAGATCAAGCAAGCATTTGCCCTTTTGCCCTTAGCACACCTGCCTTACCGTTTGACAGATGTACCGCCCCAATCCAAACTTCATTCCCACTGCATGAAAAAGAAAGCCAAAAATAAAGGTGTGGGAGAACCTGTCCCTGCATTATGCATACCAGGTTTAATGCCAATATAAAATAAATGAAAAGGGGTTTTAAATAATGCCCAAAGCGCAAATTTAGGTAAAAAGCCGATATTGGAAAAAGAAAAAAGGTGGGCCACGGTAACGCAGATTGTGTCCGAAGGGCGCAACGAGCACAGATACCTCGCTGGGCGTTTAATAAATGACGAAGAGGCTTGGCTGGGACCAGCCCAGCATAAATAGTAAAATAGTTAAAAACTAAAATATAAGAAATTAAAAAAAATTAAAATAAAATTAAAAATAATAAAAAAAGACAGTCCCGATTGTTGGAATGAAGACGCCGATGTTCGAAAACCGTTTATTGCATGTGATGGCAGGAACACAACTGACTCACACAGCCGAGTCGCCGGGCTTTTAACAGGATAACAGCGTCAACAAAGGATGCGCGCGCATGCTCTACGCGTGAACAACAAAAGACAGATAACATCACAGACACGTTTCACGCGATTACAACATTCCTCCCCGAACAAAATCACAGCCGGTCGTACATCAGTCGATCTGGTGGACGCGTCACCCGAGTGCTACGTCTAAGCACAGGAGGTGTGGCTGTTTGCTGCGGTGACGACACGGCCGGTTGTACTGAACGATTTTCCCCTTCCAAAACATCACTTGCATGCGGCAACGACATTTCATCACCACAGCCTTCCACATACTCAGGTTTCAAAGAAGTACAACGCAGGTGATCGGCGTGCACAAAGCGCGTTTGCTTGTCAACGTACACCAGGTACGTCACCGGAGATTTCACGCTCACCACCTTTCCAGGCCGCCACTTCACAAGTTCACCACGAACAGTACGCACGAGCACATAATCTCCAACAGAAAACGCTCTGGGCTTGTCCCTACGCTTATTTGCGCTGCGCACTTCCCTGTCGGACTTATACCCCTGTCACACGAGGCAACTAAAGTGCACTTTGAGCGAGTGCACTTACGCTCACAGAGTGCACTTACGCTCACGCGCTGCTACACGAGAAAGAGAAGTGTGCTTTGGAAATGTGGATTCCCCTAGCGGACGTGGCCGCAAACTGCCCAAGGGCGAGAATAGCGAGGTTTTTCGTTGAAATATGATTTGTTTTAATACATGGCAGTATTTATAATAACGAAAACAATGTTTTAAAAATACTACGGGCGCCGCGTTGTGCATTAGCGTATTTGTTTACAAGCCACTGCTACCGAGGCTACACACTTCGTCGCCGCGAAGTGAGTTCGGCGAACGCACTTGCCTGCAAGTGCACTTTGCAGCGAGTGTCACTAAACGTTCCCGTGTGACAGCGTGCGAATGACACTAGCGGCGAAGTGCACTTGCTCAAAGTGCACTTTAGTTGCCTCGTGTGACAGGGGTATTAGCTTTGATCGTAGCTTCCATGTCTGGTTTGAGCAGAGATAGTCTTGTGCGCAACTTTCTCTTTAAAAACAACTCTGCTGGTGTTTTACCAGTGAATGTGTGTGGCGTAGTTCTGTACGCGAAAAGGAAGTTATCAACTTTGTGTTGCAAGGATCTAGAACTTTGGCTCCGTTCATCCTCTAGCAGCTGCTTCAGCAATGACTGTTTAACAGTCTGCACTGCTCGTTCTGCTGCGCCGTTCGATTGAGGATGATAAGGCGGAGTCAGAGTATGCTTAACGCCGTTCGCATGCAAGAAATCCTCGAAATCTTTTGCTCGAAACTGTGGCCCATTGTCCTTAACTATCTCATGAGGCAACCCGTAGCTTGCAAACAGTGACCTTACAGTTTCGACAGTCTTTTGCGCAGTAGTTGAAGTCATTATTTTTACATCTACCCACTTAGAGTGTGAATCGACTGCGACCAGAAACATCTTGTTTTCTTTTTCTGCAAAGTCAAGGTGCACTCGCTCCCAACTGTTAGTACACCATCTCCATGGGGTCAGTGGCGCTGGCTGGCCTACTGGTCTTACACTCTGACAGATGTGACATTGTTTTACAGATTGTTCGAGGCAACTATCAATTCCGGGCCACCATACCATTGATCTTGCCAAGGCCTTCATTTTACTGATACCTATGTGTTGTTCATGTAGCAACGACAGTACTTCCTCCTCAAGAACACGGGGTATAACGACTCGGTTCTCCCAAATTAAGCAGTCCTCATCTACCGAAAGTTCAAACCGCCTCAAAAAGAAAGGTTTATACTGCACATCCACAGATGACGGCCAGCCATGCCATGTCATTTCAAGTACAGCGCTCAAAACAGTCTTTAGACGTTTCACGTGCGATGTCCTTCGTTGTTAAGGGCAATTCTCTGACCGGGGAAAAGTAAAAAATCTTATCTACATCATCAGTGTTTTCAGACAATGGCAGACGTGACAACCCGTCAGCATTGCTAATCTTTGCCCCTGACTTGTGTAAAATGCGGAAGCGGTAGTTCGACAGAAAAATGGCCCAGCGGTGGACTCTTGCCGCTGCCACAGCAGTGCTGTGGTGTTTTGCTTCAAATATTACCGTGAGTGGCTGGTGATCAGTGATAAAAACGAAGCTGCGGCCATAAAGATACTTGTGAAATTTCTTTATGCCGAAAATGATGGCGAGTGCTTCTTTTTCGATGTGTGCATAGTTTCTTTCTGCTTGTGACATTGATCTGGAAGCGAATGCGACTGGACGTTCAACGCCATGCACAACGTGCGATAACACTGCGCCCAGCCCGTAAGCAGAAGCATCACATGTGAGCTGTATTTCTTTTTTTACGTCATACAGTTCCAACACTGTTTCTTTAGTTAGCAACAGCTTACACCGCGTGAAACACTCATCACACTGACGCGACCATTGCCATATGCTTCCTTTGCGTAGAAGCTGGTGAAGCGGTTTTAGTTGTCCAGCCAAATTGGGCAAAAATTTTGCATAGAAATTTACTAAGCCCAGAAATGCCCTCAACTGGGTCACATTGCTTGGTTTCGGTGCTTCGAGGATCGCTTTCACTTTGTCCGCTGTGGGATGCAGACCATGTTGGTCTATCTCGTGCCCCAAGTACTGTACTCTTTCTTGAAAGAAAACGCATTTCGCCACATTTACTCGGATTCCATGTTTACACAGAGCATTTAGAACTTCCTTCGTTCGACTGTAGCACTCTTTTAGGGTTTTTCCAGCAATAAGTACATCGTCTAAGTAACAGGCTGTGCCAGGTATGCCTTGCAAAACCTGATCCATGACTGCCTGAAACATTGCAGGTGCACTCGCAACGCCGTACGGCAACCGCCGGTATCTAAAGAGACCCATGTGCGTGTTAACCGTCAGAAGTTCTTCGGCATGCTCATCTAACTCCAGCTGTAAATAAGCTTTGGCCAAGTCTAACACAGTGAACACGGTTCCTCCGACCAGGGACGCAAAAATGTCCTCTGGAAGAGGTAAGGGATATAGTGATTTACATCAATGGACTTGTTCACACTGACTCTATAGTCCCCACATATCCTTATTTCTTGGCCATTTTTTTTGGGCACAATAACTAGCGGCGTTGCCCAGGTGCTGTGCCGCACCCGGTAAATTACCCCAGCCTTCCCTAGTTCCACCAGTTCTTTTTCGACTTGTTCTCGTAAAGCATACGGTACAGGCCTGGCTTTACAGAAAACTGGAGTTGCATTCTCTTTTGTGCGAATTCTACCCTTGTATCTCTTTATAGCCCCGTACCCTGCTTGAAAAACATCAGCGTACTGTTGTTTTAATGATTCTACACCTTCTAGAGCCTTTATGGGCGCGACTGCTTGTACCTTAAGCGCAACCTCGTGAAGTTTCTGCAGGGCATCAGACAAGTTCACTTTTATCTTTGCGAGCCAGTCACGCCCGAGAAGCACCGGCATGCGCACACCTTCTTCGTACTTGGCAATGACAAGTGGTAGGCGGTGACTTTGCTTCCCGCACCTGACATCGACTTGCGCAACACCTCTTACTCTGATTGCGGTGCCATTGTACACTCCGAGTTTTATGTCCTCACTGTTGTACGATAGGCCAGGAAAGTTTTCTGCAAAGTCTTTTTCAGACATAATTGTAACGGCAGCCCCCGTATCCAGCTCCATCGGTACTTCGTGACCATTTATGATTACTTTTACAACTATGGGAGGCGGGCTGCCTGCTTTGTTCGTTTGGCATATAGTAAGCAAATCCTGCTCTGCTGCCGGTACTTCTACCGCGTGCAGAGCTCGCGTTTTGCACATTTTTGCGACATGACCCCGTTTGGAGCACTTAAAACAGGCACTTTTCAAAAATGGGCACCTTGTAGCAGTGTGTTGCCCACCACACCTATGACAAACTACTGCAGTTTCTCGCGTATAGTTTTTTTTCAGGTACCTTGCTTGTTGCAGTAGGCTTCCTTTGGTTTCCTTGCCAATAGAGTTCAGCATTGCTGGCTCCAGCGTTGTCGGACAGCATGTCTTGGGTGTCCTTCTGTGCGGCTTCCATGGCGGTGGCTACCTTGCACACCCGGTCCCAGGTGAGCTCGTCGTCGGGCAACGCGAGCAGGCGGCACCGGATGGTGTCGCTTCGTAGTCCAGCAATGAGGCGGTCACGTAGCGCTTCTTCTAGAAACGTTCCAAACGAGCATGTCGCGGCGAGCTTCTTCAATTCCACGAGAAACTGCGCAATAGTTTCATTTGACTCCTGGTTCCGTCGGTAGAAGTGGTATCGCTAGGTGACCACGGACCGCTTTGGGGCGTAGTGTTGTAGCGCCTTCTTGGCATCTTCGGTGGGCGTTTTCGGCAGCAGTAAGCTACGCAGTGTCACGTAGGCCTTCTCTCCTATGATAGTCAGGAAAACTTCAAGCTTCTTTTCGGCGTCTATTCCATTTGCTTTCGCAAATAACTCGAACCTTTCAAGGTAGACGTCGATGTTACCTGAATCCAGACAGAACTCCGGCAGCTTCCCGAAAGTGGTGGCCATAGCTCCTGTGCCGCTATCCCATCCTCGTCACCAATGTTGGAATGAAGACGCCGATGTTCGAAAACCGTTTATCGCATGTGATGGCAGGAACGCAACTGACTCACACAGCCGAGTCGCCGCGCCTTTAACAGGATAACAGCGTCAACAAAGGATGCGCGCGCATGCTCTACGCGTGAACAACAAAAGACAGATAACATCACAGACACGTTTCACGCGATTACAACACCGATAACAGCTTGCCTAGCGTTAGGCTAGGTTGCGAATGAAGGTCCCGGGTCCTTCAACTGGTGCACATCAGGAAAAGAAAGAAAAGAAAGAAAAAAATGCCGTCGAAAGACGATAGCCTTCTACCGGCTACATGAGTCCCGTTTCGCGTGTTTCTATTCCCCCCCCCCCCCCCCCCGAGGAGTTGCGCAAGCGAAAGGGAAAACGAAGAGACGCGAGGAGAGAAAGGGACCGGCCGGAGTCGCGGGCGGCCGTTCCCTGCCTTCCGTTTGTCCGCCGCGGTGGTGTAGTGGTTACGGTACTCGGCTGCCACCCAAAATACGCGGGTTCGATCCCGGCCGCGGCGGTCGCATTTTCAATGGAGGTGAAAATGCCAGAGGCCCGTGTACTGTGCGTTGTCAGTGCATGTTAAAGAACCCCAGGTGGTCTAAATTTCCGGAGCCCTCCACTACGGCCTTTCTCTCCTCTCTATCTCTTTCACTCCCTTTCCCCCACCCCCACGGACGCTTAGCCGTGCTCCCTATATGGGCTGCAGAAATTAGCGTCCTTTCCGTACCTAACCACAATCAATCAATCTTCACGAGAAGGGAAATCTGGGCGAGCTGGTGATAATTCATATTGACCAGGTTACAGCGCAAACGGGGACGAAGACGAAGGAAAGACAAGGTGACAACACGAGCGCTGACGATAATGATGAAGTTAAGTTTATTGACAACTGTGGCACTTCTGTGGAAAGGTTTTTAGAAATGTTGTCGTTTTATTTGCGTTCTATGTTTGTTGAATGGAACGGGAACGTTTTTACACAGAAGTCAGGAATCTGTATCGGGTCAAAGGTGGCCCCAATCCTAAGCCATATTTTTCTTAGCCGCATTGATACAGCGATCGCCCATAAGTTGGGTAGGTTGGCCTTACGTGTCTTCCGATATGTTGACGATTTTTTGGTTATCACGGAACGAGACAATAACCATAGCAGGTTAGACAGGATTTTAAAGATTTTCACGGCATGTGGCAAAGGATTGAGGTTTACCCGTGAACTATCTGTCGACGCAGAACTTCAGTTCTTAGATATTAGACTCAGGTTTAGGAATAACCACTTGTGCTGGTTATATAAACCTCGATCTGTAAAGGCGATTCTGAGTTTTTCGCCTGGTCATTCTAAGACTGTGAAATCCAGCATCGTATACTCAGCATTGCGCGCCGTGTTCCAGAAGACGTGCACCCACTCCCTGAAGGAGAGTTTCCTGAGCCAGATTGAAAAGTTGCAGACAGCCGGATACCCAGAAGTGGAAATTTTGAGAGCATGCCATAAGATGATCAGGTGGGTTAGGGGTTCCAATAAGGCAAAAAAACGACAGAACATGTGCGCAATGAAAAACGACCGGTGGTTGTACCTTATGTGCATAAGTTTTCGCACTGCCTGAAGAATGTAGGAAGTAGATATGGGGTGCGCGTGGCATTATCGGCCCCTAACAAGCTTGCTTCTGTCTGCTCCCGTCTGCATAAAAGGCTTTCAGGTGTTGGTAAAGATTGCGTGCAATGTCCAAAAAAGCAAAAAGACAGATACGTAAAATGCAAATCACGTGTTGTTTACAGGCTGCCGTTGTCATGCGGGCGTGTATATATAGGTCAAACCGGCCGATGTGTAAATATTAGATTGAGTGAACATCTGTCATCGTTGAGGGCTGCAGGCGGTTTGCACCTGCCATCACATTGCAAAGATTGCGGTTGTGAGCCGATGGCGAGGGAGACAGATTGTTTGTTCTGA
Source organism: Hyalomma asiaticum (assembly GCA_013339685.2). Classification (NCBI taxonomy): domain Eukaryota; kingdom Metazoa; phylum Arthropoda; class Arachnida; order Ixodida; family Ixodidae; genus Hyalomma; species Hyalomma asiaticum. Next base: position 41,596 of record JABSTT010002407.1, read on the forward strand.
CATGGTCATCAGACTACGAGAGAGGTAATGGAGGCTCTCTTCATTATCAGAGAAGGTGCAAGGTGCATTAGTCATCCATCTGTTGCCCTTAGCAAAAAGGAAATAAAATTTCTGGAGTGCAGCCTGCCATCATGAATGACGCGGGAATAGGTTCATTTGAAAGTTTGTGTTCACTCTACCTGCTTCTGTGTATGCTTTCTTGGACGCACGTGGGTGCTCCACGTCACTTGGATGACTTTGCTGTACACGCGCAATCGCTCCGTTGAAATCTTGGTTAACATGTGTATTTATTCGTGTCGTTTCTTGGAATAAACTTCAGTTGAGAGTCAGAAAAAAAAGAAAAAGAAACAGCGCTCGTGTTGTCACCTTGTCTTTCCTTCGTCTTCGTCCCCGTTTGCGCTGTAAGCTGGTCAATATCAATCAATCTTCCATTCGGCACGAGCGCGAGATAAGGGCGCCATCTGGCCATGGTTAGGGGAAACGCAAGAAGCTTGCCTAGTACAGGAAACGTCCGCTTTTGCGCATCCTAACAAGCACTAGGGTCTTTAGAATTACGCATCCATGTATTTTCTACTAAAGGAACACACCGTCCAATACATACGTATTGATGTTGCGCCTCATATATGCGTAATATTTGCTTTTTGGCCGACTGTGTTCAGAAGTATGAAGGTATAGCCACCAGTTCAAGCTGGGTGGTCGTTGAGGAAGTGGTTCACCTTTCGCAGCAGGACAGACACACAAACCCACACACACACACACACACACAGACAGACAGACAGACAGACAGACAGACAGACCAAAATTTGCCTGTCGTGTCGCTGCCCGTGTGATCTGTTATCTGCGTTGCCCTGGGGTCTCGTCTTCGTGACGTGCGCCCTCGGGTCCTTCTTCACGTCATCCGCGTCCTGCTGTGGTTGCTGCCCCTCCCGGCCGCGCCACTGCACCGACCCCGTGATCGGGGACCACCCTGCTGAGCCGGTGATGTTCTCGGAGGCCTCCCAACCTGCCAGAGCCATCTGCCGAGCACCCAACGGACCTGAACCTAGGAGAAGCAGCGCCTGCGGCTGAGCCCGGCTGTCCTGCTGATACGAGAGTGCAGCGAGAGCTGCACGTGACCAGTCTACCAGACACGCCCCCCGTCCCGACGGCTGTTTTAGCCAGCGTGGCGCGCGGCACCGCCCACTAGCCATGGCTTCACAATTTAACTTCCCGGTGAGGGAGAACTGTTTCTTGTTTAATGTACCTGACGGTGACGTGTCGATTGATGACCTCATTGACGCGATAGAGCTTACCGCGGGAGATGATAGTGTATTGGTGCTCCAACACATGGGGGGTTCCAAATTTCTAGTCTGCACGAGAAACGCGAACCAGGCAACCAAGCTCATGGTGGCTGAGGGGTTCAGGCTAAACCACGAGAAGGTGGCGGTGGAAGCTGTCGGCCCACCTGTCACGTACGTGAACGTATATCGTCTGCCTGCATATCTCCCGGACGACGTGCTGACAAATGCGCTACAACAGTACGGCAAAGTTAAGAGTGTTACTTTTGCCACGGTCGCCACCAGGCAAAATAAACTCAACGGCGTAAGGGTAGTAAAGATGGAAATGAGCAAGCCGGTGCCCAACTTTACTACCATTCAGGGCCATAGGGTCATGTGCGAATACCGCGGCATGCGCCGGGTGTGTGCTCGGTGCGGCGACGACGGCCACATGGCCTCCGCGTGCACGAGGCCGTACTGCAAGCGCTGCGGTGTTTTCGGCCACGATACGGAGGGATGTGTCGAAGAGTGTAAGCGTTGCC
>JABSTT010002408.1:0-30002 GCA_013339685.2 Hyalomma asiaticum
AGAGAGCCGAGGTGAGCCGGCTCAGTAGAAATGAGCGGCGGTTCTTTGGGACTCTCGCTCAGTGAACCGAGGTGAGCCGTGTTTTCTCTCGCTCAGGGAGCCGAGAGCGGAAGGCGGTGCTCTCTCACTCAATGAGCCGCGGTGAGCTGTGCTGAACTGAAGTACCTGGATCGCTTTTCGTTTCGACGGCGGCGACGAGTGTTGGCCGTCGTGGGCTCACTCGCGCTACTCGCATCTCGCTCGCTGTGTGCGCTGCGTGAGGCAGTTCATCGTGAGCTCGTACAACACTTCGAAGGGTATTTGGTGTCGTTAAAGACAACAGGTCAACGTAGATTACGTCCTCATTAGTGCTCATTAGTATAGTTATAAATATGTCACCCATGTCCTCCAGTCCTCTGAACTTCCTGAGCATGTATTTTAGCACATCAATAAAACGAATAACATGCCGTGTTGTGTCAAGGCTTCATATTATTTCGTCGTGGCGCATGTTGAAAAAAGGAATCATGGCAGGATCGCACTTCGTTTTGATCTGTTTATATGGGCTGCACAGATATTGTTCGACGTCTTTGTTTCTGTCAATGGGTGACGGAAGCTAAACATCTCTTCAAATTTGCGGCACATCATGATGGCACCCAGACTGACGGGCACTCTAAGCTATTTTAGGTAAATGAACTCTTCCAGAAATGCGTCCATTCACAGTGACACAGGTTAAAATTAAGTGCTTGAGTTACGACAGGTCCCGACACGGGACAGTGAAACACAAGTGCTGCTTTCCGGATATTTCAAAGCAGATCTCGCATGTACTTTTCAAACGTGAAGGGGGTTGTCTCGCACACAGCGTGGGGAATTCTTCATTGTATCTGTTTAACGCTCCCTTGGTGCGACTGTAATTACTTATGGAACTGTTTTAAATATGCGCGGCGCCACAAAAGCGCACTTTCCAAGTAACGACCCTTTCTTTGCACTGCCGTGCAGCAGTACAGAAAGGAGGTGCTTCTTTTTTTCCGTCGAAAAAGAAAACCCGGGCCAATTTGGAACGGTGCCGCGTAGTTTTTTTTTTTTTTACTTCAGGAATCTCTCTTTTTTTAGCAGTAATGTGATTTGTCGAAAGGTGAACGTGTTTCAGAGAAAGAAAAGGAGTTTGCTGTTAAAAAAGGCAAAAGGCAGCGCAAAATTCTGACAGAACCAAGGTGAATAAAGGACGACAACAGGGGTCGGTTACAAATTTTCTTATTTTTCGACATGATGGTGCATATATTCACAATGTCCGTACACGGTGGCGCCGCACAGCAAATAAATTTAGTGACAATCTGCTAATCCTCTACGAGGAGGATTAGCAGACGATGCCACGCTTTCATGTGGCTACTACGGACTTAGCCAACACTTGACGCGCAGGAACAGGGGTTTTTGTTTGCCCTCTTCGCATTCACGATGGTCAAGAGTCAAGGGTAGCAATATCTAATAATGAGCGGCGCGCTCCAGTCCAGTGCACAAACCGAGTTCTCAGCAAGAACATGCCACGTTCTTTCTAGCGAAATGTGCCGATGGAAAATGCATGGCCAACGGATACGTGGTGAATTGTAGACGAGCCGGTACCGCGCCGATAAGGCTGATTGTATGCCATACCATGAAGCGGAGGCAGGCATACTTTCTAGGAAGAATAAGAAAGCACGAACTGGATACAGAGTCACAGACAGAAAACACACACTCATACACACGCGCGCAGCGTTTCAACTTTCTTGGTTATATGATTTTCGGAAGACATGTTGGTCGAATCAAGTTTTGCGGTATTGTTGTGAGATAAGATTATTATGCATGTTAGTATCTGCTAAGCGCCTCATAATTTCTGCCACCCACCTCGCCCCTCAGCGAATGAAAATGTGTCTCTCCTAACAAAACTACATGAACCGGAAACAAAAATAGAGAAAAGCTCTCACATACCCTGCAGTTAGTTTTTTAATGGTTAGCGCATATTATACCTAATACTTACGTGTAGAACGATCACTGCAATATAAGGTCCCTCGTAGAGTTGAATTGTGCGGAAGTCATATACGCGGAAGTTATGTGTGCTTCGCTTGCCTTAAGCAGTGATGTTAACAGGGCCCCCAGTGACATGGGCAAACCACAGACGCTAATGCAAGGCAGCCGAACGGCCGCCCACCGCTCCGGCCGGCCCCGTTCTTCCCTCGCGCCAGAGCGTTTTTCCTCGGACCCGGTGAGTCGGTGACCCGTTGAAGTGAACCGGATCATTGCAGTGAGCTGAGCCGTTCTGAGCCGTTCACTCACGTGAGCCGCTTTGCCCATCTCTAGTAGGCAGCACTAACGAGTTCGGCTTCGGTATCTTTGCGCTACGAAGCATATAATGCTGCATCTTATATGTCCACTGATGGGTCTCAGATCGATCCAGATTCTTAGCACAAACTCGGTAGCGCAGAAAAGCATGGACGAAGAAAAGAAGGTGCACGGGACAGGCACAATTTTTTTTCAGTGTATAAATGAAGAAATGAAAAAAAAATCAACAATTGAACAGTGTATAAATGAAGAAATGAAAGAAAAATGAAAAAAAGAAAAAAAAGTGAAATAGGCATTTATCGGCAACCGACCTGTGGACAAGGCAAACCCGTAAAATGCGCTAACGAAATGTATCACTTGGTGTGCTTACAAAAAACCATCTAAAAACTGCTGCTCCTTAGCAAGTAATGTCAAGGAAGGCATGCTTGCGCATTTCTCAGCACACTTAGCAATAAAATACGCTTCCACTACTTCCCTTCCCAGTTTGTGTTTTCGCCTCTGCAGGAAGACGGTTTCTTTCAATTTCGGAATGCACTTACATTGCCTCCTTCTTTTCTTCGTCCGTGTTTTTCTGCACTACCGAGTTTGTGTCAAGAATGTACCAACTAGCCCAAACAAGAGTGTTACTGCAGATTCTTAGACTGTATGCGGTCTCCGCACGAAAACTAAGAACTCACTCAACTTGTTGGGTTGGTTTGCTTCTTGATATCGAGCACGCTCCATTCTTCCAAGCTGCTCACGACGCGGCTGACGTAATGCGAGGGGCACGCGGCGCGCTGGCTGGATGACGGGCGCTGTTCCTGGTTGCAGCACCATGCTGTAAGGCTCCTTAAGACAGCCCACATCGTGAAAGTCGCGCAGAATTTCGAGGTTGCTTTTAGAGAAAGGGCTACCACTTGTTTTGCAGCAGTTGATTCCAAACGAGCGAAGAGAGAAAAGCGAAAGTGAACGAAACCTAGGAAGAGAGCTAGAAAGAAGCGTAGAGAAATCGGAAGAGAAAGCGAGGAAGGAAAGGACGCATAGAAATAGGGAACGACAGGAGGTAAAAGAAACAACGAAAGGGAGAAATAAAGCAAGGGGAGGGTGGGAGATACAAAAAATAAGGGGGAAAGAGAGAAAGTGAACGGAAGAAATAAGGAAAGAAGAGAAGCAGACAAAACATAAGAGGGAGAAGTGAAGGGAAAATCTTAGAGGGAAAATTTCCAGCGCAAACACAAAGACACACCACAGGAAGGAAATGACACTCACAAGCGCTGACTATCAACTGATTTAATACTGCTGTTGTCAATACATATATACCTTCAAGGCAGCCCCACCGCACATGCGCCACAACAAAAACCAAAGTGATAAGGTGAAAATGTGATTAGGTGAAAATGTGGATCTCTGTATTAGGTACGGGATGACATGAATTCAAATTCAGATGGGTGCAGAGACAAAGATGTGTCGCTTATACATAGGTGACCTCTTTTCCTAATGTGAAAAGCTTCTAAAGCCAGCCGCGCATGCTCATTTTTGCTTCTGCCAAGTATCGACGTCCCTTTAAATCGTGCTTCACAATTGCAGCAGGAGTTAATATGAGCCACAGAGAAGTGAAGTGAAGGAACAGGTAAAAAGAGAGCTATTTACAGAGGGAAAGGAGGCAACCTAGAAGCAGAGGAGAGAAAAATATGAGAGAAACAAAAAGCAATAGCGGCAGATCAGAAGAGGGAAAAATAGAAGGAGAGACGGGAAAAAGCATGCAAGGAAGAAAGAAAAAGGGGAAGAAAAATTCACAGCATATCCACGGAGGGAATGATGATGAGTGGACGAAGCTCTGGATGTTCATCGTAGATCGTGCCGAGTTCCGGATTGGATTAATTTAGTTAACGCGCACGCTACGAATCCTTATGGTTCAACTACGCACAAGTGAAATCTCCCACCGGCATTTCATTGCAAGTCAAGATCCACTGCTCAGATATATATATATATATATATATATATATATATATATATATATATATTATATATATATATATATATATATATATATATATATATATGGGTGGCCGGTGAACGGTTCTCCAGCGCGAGCAGTCGGTTTTTTTCAATCAAGGAACTCTCTAGAAGACGCTGCCTGCGTCAAGCTTGTCTCTCGCGGGCGAGGGCGCGTTCTCCTTCTGTGCGAGCTGGTAGCGCGTTCATCGAAGAAAGAGAGTTTCCATAGTCAACGCGCGCCTTTCGCTCTCTCTGTCTCTCTCTCTCTCTCTCACAAGACAGCAGATGGAAGAGTGAGAGAGCTCGCGCGCCGGGAAGCACGCGCCGTGGGCACGCCTCCACCACGCACCCTCCTAGTAGCGCGTTCCTAGTAGGTAACGCGCTACTACAACGGACGGACAGACCCAAACCTTAAGGAGCTTCGCCCCAAAAAGACAAGAGCTATTATGTCATTTTTAAGCCTTATCATAGACGAGGGTCAACACCGACACCTGGCATCTTTGGCTGACAGCACTGGTGGCTTTTTCTGTGCAATTGTGCAATGACGTACGTTAGTCTGGGGCTTCCAAAACACGAGTGCATGCCACCGCGCTACCGTGTGGGTCGACGGTGGCGTGCAGTGAGCGTTAGCATCCGTCCCGTCCCGTCCTGCAGTGAGCGTTAGGAGCCTACGCTACTGTAGCAGACGGCGTAGCAAGAGAGCCGCGCAGTAAGACGCCGTTATTTTACCTGCACGGTCAAATTTATCCCGCATTTCGCACTTTGCTGACTTTCGCGACGTGCTGACTTGCGTAATTTCCTTTCTGAAAACACACTTCAGAAATGAGTTGGCAGAGAAATAAGTCGGCCGGTGCTGCAAAGCTGCACCAAATGAGAAGGCTAGCTGACACAGTGACAGAGGTTTACTGGAATCGCATACGCAAACAACTTCCGAAGGAGCCTAAAGAAAATACTGGTTCTGTGGGTGTGCTTAAGTGGGGTTGAACTACCCGAAGAAATTGGCAGACTTCTAGGAAGAGGTCCGAAGTTTAGCTTGGTGCCACGTGTTACAAAAACGCTACTGCTGGCCACCGTTCACGAGAGAGTGGACAAAACTCCAAGTGAAGAAAAGGACCGGGCTCTTTCTGCAGGCGTCGACTGCCTCCTGAGGAACCATGGAAAAGGTCGTAGACTTGATGAAACAGTACTCGGACCTGTTGTGGAGCACCTCAAGAGCAGAGATGTGAGCCTATTGCAGTCCGACAAGGAAGGTTGAATTGTAGTCCTTCCAAAAGCATTTTTTGAAGAAAAAGCCGGTTGTGCGATTGAGAAAAATTTTCAGCCCCTTGATGTGTCGTCCGAAAAGGCAAAGGCTGAAGCGTTAAAACTTAACAATCTACAGCTTGAGAACCTTGCGAAAGCCGTGAAATGAAGTAAAGAAAATGTTTTACGCGTGTTTTTTGCGGCTAAACCACACAAGCCTGAGGTTCCTTTTCGGGCTTTCGTCACAGAAGGAGACTTTTAGCAAGTTTTCGTTAGTGGATTCTTGCAGCGTGCATTGAAGATAGTTAACACTTCGGATCCGTTTGGAGTCCAGGGATCTTCAGAAGTTGTTGACTGGTTAAAGTCCAGTAGTGTATGTGCCAATTCTGCGATGTCTATTGATATTGAGGACTTGTTTTATTCTATTCCTCACAAGACCTTTTTACTGTTGCACGTGATCTTGTTGAAGGATAAAGGGAAATAACCTTTAGGAATTCATGTGCCTTAACACTCGAGTCTTTTATGGAACTTCTTTCTTTTTACCTGTCAATCACTTTAGCGTCTTTTAACCATCGTCTCTTTATTAAAAAATGGGGAACTTGCAAAAGTTCTAACGTTTCCCCTAGTTTATGTCACATATGTTTATCCCATTTTAACAGGAATGTAAATTTCATCTTGCAGGACAACCGTATTGTGCGCGTCTTCAGATATGTAGACGATTCTTTGGTGCTTGTAATGCTCAGGACAGATGATTGTTTAGAATCAAGTGCCCAAAAGAATTTTAAAATGTTTCGAGGATTCCTCCCGGGAGCTTACCTTCACCTACGAACTTTGCAAGAAAAACACGATAAGATTTCTTAATCCTGGTTGTAAAATTTTAGTGTAACAGTCATGTTTGTTGGAAGTACTATCCTAGGTCAACAAAAGCGCTCCTCCCGCACGACTCGTTTCATTCGAAATTAGTAAAGCGAAGTATTGTTCCCTTGTGCTTCATCGGTGCATTGAAAAAGAGCTGTCTACATTGTATGCATGAAAGTTTTGATGCTCAGGTGGCCAGGTTACGCTCAGCTCCGCAGGGTAGCCTGCCTCAATCCTGAGAGCTGTGGCCGAAACATTATTTACACGAATGACAAAAAAAGCAAGCAGTGTCAGCAGAATCTTCGAAAACGAAAAAGGTCTTAGTCATGCCATATTTCCATGGCTTGTGGCACAGCCTTAAGCGTGTGGCCACAAAGAACGGAGTAACCCTAGTGTTCTCAGCGCCGATCACACTGGCAAAGCTATGCAGGAGGATCACAGGAGAGAGGAAACTTCCAAGCAGCGACTGTGGAAAAAAAAATCACGCGAAACGGTACCCGTTTGCCAGTTGTGCAACATCCGTAACTTATCAGATTCCTCTTTCGTGCGGTGGCTCCTACGTGGGCCACACGGCCGGTGCATTAATGAACGCATGAGTGAGCATCACAATCTGCTCCCAACAGGTACAGGGGAAATTTTCTTGTGGCATGAGGTCTGTTTCCATTGTCTTACTCATACCAATTGCTGAACAGACGGGCATGCCTTTATGCAGACTCAAACTTGCAAGCTTCATACTACTTATTATGCCAGTGAGATTGATAAAGGAATACACCATGTAGGCTGGCGAAGACGCTGTTTCATGAGAAAGAGGAAAAGAAAATTCTGCTGAGCAACCAACTTTACACGACTTTCCATAAAAAGAGGTGCATTTAGTCGGGAAAACACAATCTCGTCTGAGAAGTGATGGAACACATATCTGTATATCTGTGATTGAGACATTTAGTTTAGGTTCATAATTCCAAAACATGAAAGGAAATCTTGTCTATATTAAAAAGTACAGCAATTAATTTTCCTGCCATAGTGTAAAACACTCAAGCAGAGCACTAAGTCTTCTTAACCTTTATTATAAGGCTGTCTCATGCACCTGTCCTTTGAACTCGTTTGTCTGATGTTGCCTTCATATAGAAATGCAGTCACTACTGAAAGCAGCTGAAATATTTGCGATTGCCAGGCTACATTCTGCTAAGTGAACATTACAAGCCGAGTGCCAGAGCAATTAGACCGCCGTGGCGGCCGTGATGTGATCTACATTATTACAGTCATGTCGATTAATTTTTCGTCCATATATTTCTGGCGGTTACACAAATAAAGCTTAGTTTAAGCTAGCGCCAGTGTATTGTCCTTCTCTTGCATCTGTCCAAGTCTTTCCTACACTGTGCCCCGCCACGGTAGTCTAGTGGCTATGGTGCTCGTTTGCTGATCCGAAGGCCGCGGGATCGAATCCTGGCGGCGGCGGCTGCATTTCGATGGAGGCGAAATGTTGAGGCCCGTGTGCTGTGCGATGTCAGTGCACGCTAAAGAACCCCAGGTGGTCAAAATTTCCGGAGCCCTCCACTACGGCGTCTCTCATAATCAGAGCTGGTTTTGGGACGTTAAACCCCACATAACAACATAACAATTTTCTACGCTGTGCACCACGCCAATTTCGTCTTCCAGGAACCTCTAATTTAGTGTGAACAAAATTGACATTTATTACTTGCATAATCTGATTGTCCCCTTTTGCAGGTACTAATATTTTGTCACTCAATTTCGACAGCAGTCAATGTTGGATAATGTCAAAAAAAGAACCTTGTGGCTGCAAGATGCACTGGTTTAGTATATTGCCGCTGTTACATACATCTGTCAACACAGTGCTATCAGCCATGTGTAGTCGCAGAATTTTAGATTGCCCAAGTGCACATCCAGTGTTTGTACTTTTCAAATGCTGGGATTCCGCTCATTAAACAAGCTTTTTTCATCATACTGCCAGAATATAGAAAGAGGTACATCACTCTAGTTCACTGTCAGACACGTTCACGAGCGTTCAGCTAATATCAGTGCATAAAGAGCCTCATAAGTGGTGACAGCACAGCTTCTCGTCATAAAACTTGTGGCACCACGGCACATGAGCTCGCCACAAAGCAAACATGGGACTCCTGTGCCTCTTGCGCTGCACCCAGGCATGGATCTCAAGAACGTGTCCCATTTTCTGCTACGCTGAAAATAAAGGATGCACATTGCCTTCCATTAGGATATTCTGAACAATAGTCACCCAAGTTTTCTGTTAGATACTTCCCATGCAGTGGGTGATATATGCCTAGAGCGCTTCACCACACTTCAATGTCGCCCGTTTTCTCTATTTGCGGCTAACTTGCGATAACTCAATATTCCGGACAATCCTCAAGGACACGTTCGCATATTTTCTTTTTGGAATGCGCAATCGCACATTCACAACATTTTTTGATATCACCAAATCCTTCATGTGTACGCAATGACTACTTTAAAAAAATTGCCGAATATATATAGTCTGTTTTCAAGGTAACTTTAACAAGTATCTCACGCTGTATTTCATTCTTTAGGATGACAGTCCTGCCATCTGTTTTCGCTCAAGCTTTTTGGCAAACGCTCCGCAGTGGGCAAACGCCCCGGAATCGGCAGCGATCTCGCAATCGCCGTCGTAGCTCGTGACCCACGTGGCTCACGTGTCAGAAGAAGAACATCTGCATCTTGGCTTAGACGCGTCCTTCGCTAGGACCTGCGACTTTCGCCCATTTTTCTTCACAGCGAGATCGCCGGAGCCAGCCAAGAGGACCATGCACAACCGCGTTAAGGCACGGAAGAAGATGGAGAAGGAGGTAAGCGGCCCTTCTGATGACAGGCTCCGAATGCTGAGGAAGGCGATCCTATTATCGAGAATTTTCTGGCAAGGGTTGGGATACACAGACTGTCGGAACATCAGTATTACTGCTTGCTGGATGAATCTGGTCCCGAACATGCATGTGCGAAGCCCTACTGAAGAGGGGCCCCTGAAACGGTTCTTACGAATTTGCACAAGTGCTTTGCTCCGTTAGCTCAGGTACTCATCATTATCAGAGCAATATCAGCGCTCTACGTTAAGTGAATGATTCACCGTGAGTTTTTACATGTTCGCGTCGTTAATGATTGACGTGACCCAGCATGAGTTTTCAACTGCCGCCACTGGGCACGCAGCGACTCTTCAGTTTGGCTTTCCTTGACCGACGTCGTGACCACTTAAAAAGCGCTTGAGGCCAGCCATCTGTGTCGTCGCGGCGCCAGGTGGCGCGCACAATAACGTCGCCAAGTACTGCGACCTAAGCACCCCGAAGGTAATCGAGTTCAGGAGAAGCAGCAATGGGAAGGAGGAGATTGTTACCATAGCAAGCGCATAGCCCTTTAATGCAAGATGCGTCACTAAATTTATGGTCTGAATGACGCGAATATATAACGCCATAAGTGACACATATAAATAAAACCGTTTCAGGAACCCCCTAAATGTAAACCTTACTGGTACACAAGGTGTTCCACAGCGGCGACGGCTCCGTCACGGGTGTAGCAGCAGGAGCCCGTCTCTTTATGGTCAAGCTGCTCCCTTCGAGTCTTCGAGGGACGTAAAAACATAATTGCTTTTGTGCATTCGAGTGTCGTTTTTTTTTTAGTGGTTGTATTTTTGTAACCCCATAAAACGAGATGTTAGTGTGGCGCAGACGTACGGGAGTACGGGTGTAGTCCAGGGTTTTCTTTTCCTTATCGAGATGCACCGTTAATGAGTTTTTCCGCGATACGTTACCGTGATGAGCTAGGCCACCTGCGAGTAGTACAACGAGACTTCACGCGTTAGCCGCCGCGCCTTCGAAGCCGTCGGTAATAATTGGGAATAACATTTTGATAGCTTGCGAGTTACACAAGGCCGGGGATCAATAGGGGACTAAAATCTATGAGTGGCAGCAGATATACCAGTAATACGTATCTTTGCAGTCTGTACAGTTACGAAAGACAGGGTTCAAGCTGTTGCCATACTAACGAGGACAAGCGCTCTTGTCGAAACATTCGCTTAAGCGAAATGCTCTGTTCTCTATCGTATTAAGCGATATGTTCATGGGTTCAAGCATGGTCAGAAAAGAAAAAAAAACTGTTGTGTTAAATGAGTATTGACATGATTGTGAGGCAATGCAAAAGGGACATTTTTTTCGTTCTCTTCGCATACATTGTTAGTGCTCTCCACACACCCGAGCCAGGAAACGCGTGTAAACGATTTAATTCGATTTTAACGTTTTCATCCCCCAGCGACTGCAAGTCAGCCCCATTGCAATGGACAATGCGGTGACGTGTAAACGCAGTTGCCTAAATATCGCTGAACTCGCCGTCATTCACCGAGCGACAATGAAATCATGGTTGCTTGTGTGCACCACGCGCAACTGACAGTAGCCAAAGGAGTTGCCACGACTCCGTCGAGTGTTGCTGTCTCCATGTGACCTAAAACACGTGGCACTGCGTCGACACGTCACTATGAAAACGCCTCTTCTAAATATACATCAGTGCTTCTATTGTGCGGAAATATATAAAATTCGTCTCAGTACTCCTTTAAGGCTTCAAAGTCCGCTGCTGAACTGTGAATCGTAAGCGAATAACAGCGCGAGACGACGAGGACGTCATGGCAACGCAAGCATGCGCTGTACGTTCTGTGTTCATGTCCTGATTCGTTCCCGTTTTGAAAACATGAGTTCTGGCGCTGAATATTACGTTCAAACGCGCTTCAACCGGCCCCGCCACGGTAGTCTAGTGGCTATGGTACTCGGCTGCTGATCCGAGGGTCGCGGGATCGAATGCCGGCTGCGAAATGTTGAGGCCCGTGTACCGTGCGATGTCAGTGCACGTTAAAGAACCCGAGGTGGTCAAAATTTCTGGAGCCCTTCACTACGGCGTCTCTCATAATCAAACCTGCTTTTGGGACGTAAAACCCCAGAAATCAATCAATCCAGCTTCAAGTGGGGCTCTTTGGTGCGACATACTGAGATGAAGGATTCGTTGCTACAAATCACAGGGGTCGACGCTTGGGTGTGTTGGAAAAGCATTGGATACGGATTTGCAACGTGACGGCACAAGGACAAGAAAGATCTGTCGTTTTCTTCCTTGTCTCTGTGCCGTCGCGCTGAAAATCCGCTTCCAGGCATGAGACAGATGGACAAAGATTGTGAAGCGAAGAATGCGCTCGTGATCAAGACTTTTATTCCTTCAGTTGTAGCTCGTCTGATGGATAAATAAAAAAAGACGTGGAAATAACACCAAGAACTGCGAAGAAAGAAACTTTTTTTCCGCGTAACTGGGCTGCAACTGCCACCTCAGCTGCAAGCGCCTATCGGAGGACGCAAAAGACCTCTTCTACAGTATTCCCTAGCATGAGGTTGCAAACGCCGTTGAAGAAAGCGTCGACTGTTACGAAATCCTCAGGTGACAGCGTGAGCGTGGAGGCATATCTTTGTTTCCTTCAGAGTATATGTATATGCACAAAAATCCGGCATATGTATACATACATATGCCGGCTTTAGGGTCGGACGTAGCTCCGGTTTTCTCAGATATTCTTTCTTCAAGAAAAGGAAAAAAAAAAAACAGGTCAATGCCATTAGGTAACAGGGGGTGCTGAAGTCTTTCAGGGTACCTTGATAATTTCCTCATCCCATTTCGACCATTTGATGTAACGGGCACAGAAGACTTATTTACTCAGCAATGCGCAGAATAGCCTGGAATTTACTGTCAAATTGCCGAATGATGGTACATTACACTTCCTTGACTTTCTCTTAGTATTTTGAAAGCACCGCACGTGCTGGGAATACGATACATGATCGGAGAACCAATTTTTGCTCAATGAAACCGGCCACTCGAATTAATATGCTTAAAAAACAATTGTAAATTCATCCTTGGAGTACGCAATCGAAAAGTCATGCAAACGCAGGAATGAAAGCGCTCTCACTTCGCAGGTCACTATAAGCTCTTATAACGTAATCCGAAGTTGCTAATCGTCTCGGTGTGCGAAAATTTACTTTCATCTATCCCTAACAAAGCAAAAGCCACCTAATTTGAGCGCAAGCAATACAAAAAATGTGGCTGATCCCTCTGTCATAAGAATCGGTATAACACGAAAGCGAAACCTGTCTTCGCGAAGTTGTGGAATGCATAAACGGCATTCTGGCGAATCGAGGGGTGGGAGATTGTTTGGGTGGTGTGAACATGTGAACACGTTACATGTAGACATCAGCGGCACCTCGACACGGCACAGGGATCCTCCCCAGCTGCACACAAGGCAAAGTTCACAAACGACTCACATTAATCCGGAAACACTGAAGTGCACGCGCCAGAGCTCTGCGCAAACCTGCAATAAACGATGAGCGTCTGCTGACACTTTGCAAGCGCACGGCCGGACCCGAGCGCGGAGGGCGGAGTCGAGTGCGGCCGTGGCAAGTGAGCGGATCATTTTGTGACAATGCAGCCCACCACAACGAAATCCCAATCGTTTGCTTGTCGACGGCCGTTCTTGCGTTCCTGGAGCAGTGCGCGTCGCAACTCAACGCAGCTGGCCATGCAGGAGAAGTTTTGTAGCGCCCGCGTTATCACTATGCCCGACGAACGTACCGTCACGACGCCTTGACGCCGCCACGCCCTTAACTTCCGCTGTGGTCGAGGCGCGAAGACTACCGAAGCGCTGACTACCGGTGAAAATTCGCCCGACAGCGTGGTTCCCTCTATCCATCGTTCCTAGGTAGCGAACCTAAGCTATCCAAGCGTGCAGTTTAAGGGACGCGATGTTAATTCAAGAGTAATTTTGCTTGTTAAGGAGTGTAGTTCACTAACACCTTTTCTTTAACCGGACGGCGTTAAATGGAACTCGTAAAACGCTACTGTGAACATATAAAACCCAATCGTTGCACCATGACCAATGTTGCGGTGGTGTGGCGGTTCAAGAAAGAAAGAAAAACGCGGTGGTGTGGCGGTGAAGCATGCAGCACCTCTTGTCAAATTTCCGGTGAGTGTGGGTTCGAGTCCGCTTGGATGGAACTTTTTCATTGTGAATGTAAGTTCATTTTTTCAAAGCTCCATTTCCATTACGGAAGTACGTCACTGGTTTCTTGGTGAACCCCGGCATAAGACACTTTCGTGTTGAACAATGTCTCACTTCCTGCTTACATGACACATCCTGTGGGCTCAAAAATACATGTGAAAGGAATGATGTGAAAGTGTTTCTTTTCCAACACCATTCAAACTGCGTGACCTGCGCAAGGAGATAAACGTCGATCAGGAGATTTATAATAAGTGCCCATTTAAATATCGCTAAAGATTGGGGATTGCGCCAATGGTGTGGTATGTGAAATTTCTGTAATTTTCGGCAGCGCACACGTTGGACAAAAGGGGAGATACTTTAACAAAAGACTTCGGCAGCATGAAGATAGGGAAATATGCTGATAACGGGTAAATTAGCCGTACACTGTACAAGGTGAAAGTGCAAGCCACAACATGATAAGATTAGGAAGTGGGCGCAGGCAGGAGCAATTAGGTATAGACGACGAAAATTTTTGAGGCGTATTATATTACAGGAGCAACATGTGTATAGTCGCGCCATCAGTATAGGATTACATCCAGCAGCAGTGAAATTTCTGAATTCAAGGCTTCGAATAAGGTGATACATGAGGGTGTCCAAAGACGTACATGTTAGGAGCATTATTTTGTTCTCTTTTACTAGACACGTCCTCGTGTACAGCATTTGTTTTACTTCGCATTTTAATGTCCAAGTCACAGCTCGATGTATGTATTTGACGAGTGAAAGCGACTAAATAAATCTTCAATGGCGCATCGTCCGTGTTCGTTCCGTATTTTTTGTTCGTCTGTCATATTTGAAGCGCACCTTTCACCTCACTGCAAATATTGCAATGTTTTCCTTCACTTCCACATAATATGTTGAAACATCATGTTAGTCCTACCACAAGAACTTATTTTACGCCTAGAGAGCCCCGTACTTGTCATAAGACGTTGACCTGCTTCATTAACTGTTCTTAGTCATATTCTGACAGGATGTTCTCTTCTGCCTTACAGCAAAAGAAACTGCATCATGCCGCCTCGGTAAGAACACTTTATCCTTTACAACTGATTTCCGGCAAGTAATACTGTACCACAAGTACGCCGGCAGCACTTTTTGAATGTATAAAACGCTGTTGGTCAGTAGAGAAGTTCCTGTGATCATGTGCCAAATATTAGTGCGATGATCCCAGCAAGAAATGTGTAACGTTGTTTCAAAAAGCTCTAGAAACCGGTGCCTCTCCTGTCTGCAAATTACGCACGCAAAGAGGAGGACGCCGTTAATGGCTGATTTTGTGGTCGCGAAGAGACATTTCATAGTTCCTTTAGAGTTAAACAAAAAAATCATGGAAGTCCTTAGCCATCCCTTAATAGGAGTAAATGCGAAAGCCCGAACCCTTGAAGATCCAACCTGCTACCTATCAGTTCGAACGCGCAACATTTGGCAATCGAGTGTCATCATGAGCCTGTCTGTATATGCTGTAGGGGGCTTCTTCTACTAATTACTACTCCTGCTAGTAGCGGCATCGCCGCTAGCAACCCCATGCAGTGGGTTCGAGCACTCAACGAGCAGAGAATGTGGTAGTCGCGCTCGCGCGCTCGCTATCTCAGCCGTGCATGCCGCGTTGCCGCGCGCTTCGGCCCGCGGCCCGACTCGAGGCAGGGCAGCGCGAACCGTCGCACGCGGCGAAAGAGGAGAACATTAGGCGCAACTCCCCGTGCATAGTGATTTAATAAACGTTAAAATAATACAAACAATAACACGGCCGAATAAAGATCGAATTACATAGAAAGGACAACAACGATAAACAACACGCGAACACACACGAACGCAAACAAAGGACATTAACAATGAACAACACGCGAACACAGAATAACACACAAAAATAACCATGCAGGGAAGGAGAGCCTAACCCCGGCCAGCGCACCCGCGACCGCGCCCCAAGAAAAAGGAAAATAGAAAGAAAGGAACATACGTAGATGGGCGCAGATCGCCGGCCGCTGCCGTGGGTCACTGGAGCTTGCAGAGGCACGCCATCCGACCGATGGCCTGGTCGGCCGGAGGGCCACAAAAGTACGTGCGCACCTCTCCAAGCTTCAGCCAGTTCTCTCGACCATCTCAAAAACCAGAAACGCCAGAACGCGCAAACGTTCGAGGAATTTCTCGCTGCCCAATGGCAGCCTAAGTTGAAACCACATGGGGCAAACGGGCGGGCCGCCGCCCCGTCAAGCTGGGGAAAGGGGGATGCGGAGACATTCCACGCTAAACATGGCGTCGAGCGGGACCCGGCCCCACAATGCCCACTGCTGGGAAACTTAACCATGGAACATAACGTCAACATAATTTGGCATAGAATAACAGCCACAGTTGAATTTTGTCTAGCAATAGAGCAAGCAGGGATCACGAAAGGATACTCCACAATAGACCAGCTTTATGTTATCAATCAAGTAACCGAGAAATCCGATGAACACAACGAACCCCTTTATATGGCGTTCACAGACTACAAGAAGGCTTTTCACTCGGGAGAGATACCAGCAGTTGTGGAGCCATCGTGCCGTCAAGGAATATGTGATAGTTAAGGAAACACAATAGCCAACATCTGCAAAGATGCTACAGCCACCCTAGTCCTCTTTAGGGAAAGCAGGAAAATCCCAACACAGAAAGGTGTCAGACAAGGAGGTACAATTTCTCCAATGCTATTTACTGCATCTTTGAAAGAAACCTTCAAAAGACTATACTGGAACGGAAGAGAAATGACAATTAACGGTGAATATTTGAGTAACGCAACTTACGCTTTGCCGATGACATAGTCCTCTTCAGCAATGATGGAGACGACCTGCAGAAGATGATTATAGACTTAAGCCGGGAAAGCGCTGAGGTAGGATTAGGGATGAACATGCAGAAAACAAAAGTAATGATAGGTGCCTTCACAATTGAAAACTAGGCACTAGAAGTCGTACAAGAATACACTCATCTAGGACAGCTACTGAGAGGAAAACCTACTCATATAAAAGAAAAACACTGAAGAATAAGCATTGGGGTGGGGCGCATACGGGAGACACTCCCAACTCATGAGCGGAAAATAACCACTATCGCTCAAGAGGAAATTATATAAACACTGTATTTTGCCAGTACTGACATATGGTGCAGACACTTGGGGAATTAACAACAAAGCTAGAAAAGAAGCTAAGAACCGCACGGCGGACTATGGAAGGAAAAATGATAGGCGTTACTCTAAGAGATAGGAAGACAGCCGAGTAAGCCAGGAGAGATACAGGGGTATAGCCGGCATAAAAATAGACGTTAAAGGGGTCCTCAACCACCCACCCGGCTTGATGAAAAAACATATTCTACGGCTAGCATAGGCTGTAATGAACGCGTCAGCCAAATGCTCTAGTCATCCCGCGAAGCGTAGCGTTCACAAACGGTGCACAAAGTTTCCACTTCCTCAGGAGCCCTCAAATCAAAAACACGCTTCTTCTCACACTCCTTGTATATGCTCTGTTTCGTCACAGAGCATATACGAGCACACATCGCTGCTATTGGTCAGTTGCAGACACACCCGGCTTGCGCCTGGCGCGCCCGTGTGCGGCCCCGTCGCTGTGCGCGTTTTTTCACCGAAAGCGCGGGCGTGCTCCGCGCTCGCTCTCGTTTGCCTTGTGGGCGCCTAGGAAAAACTTAATGGACCTTTCCTAAAATCAAAGCGCCGCGCCTTCCCCTGGTGGGCGCGCCCAAGGCGCTATGGGAATAAGCGCAGGCGAAGAGCGAGCCCCTCGCCCCGTCGTCTCCGTCCTGCGTTGCTCGGTTTGTCGGCTTGCTGACTGGCCTGCTGTGTTGCTGTATCCGGTAACAATACAAAAAAATGCCACATCCCACGCGCACTGGGAATCAAGGAAATGTGAAGCACGCATCAGGAACGTAAAATGGATCTGCATTGTTGTCCCGCCATACCGATTTTGGTACATATGAAGTTAACGAAACGGCCGCAAGAGCACCAAGACTGTGGCATGTAAACCATGCCGCTCATGACACGCATCTCATGATTCTAATGTTATGGCCGGTCATTTACGTTCGCCATGCAGTCGTATTGTGCCGTAGCAATTTAGGTATATATATATTATTAATGCAATTCATGGCATGTAAATCATGCCGCTCATGATATGCATGTCGCGATTTTCACGTTATTAGAACCTGTCACCCATGGCCTTCATACATTGTGGTCTTGCAATATCAATTTTCGTATATATCAAGTTAACGAACCGGCCGCAAGAGCACCAAGACCGTGGAACATAAATCATGCCGCTTAAGAAGTGCATGTCATGATTTTCATGTTATGACCTGTCATTTATGTTCGTCATGCAGTCATGTTGTTGCATACCAATTTTCGTGTACATCCCATTAATGCAACGCGTGGCATGTAGATCATGCCGCTCATGACATGCGTTTAACAATTTTCATGTTATGACCTGTCATTTATGTTCGTCATGGACTCATGTTGTCGCACACCGATTTTCATATGCATCCCATTAACAAATCGGCGAGGCGAGCACCAAGTCGTAGGCGGTTATAGATAGATAGATAGATAGATAGATAGATAGATAGATAGATAGATAGATAGATAGATAGATAGATAGATAGATAGATAGATACGCTCAAAGTCGCCGAAGTTAGCTACGAAATGCTTCGCATTTTAAAAAGGCATACGCACATCTTCCATTAGTTCCCAAAATCGAGAATCCGAAGAGAGAATGGGTGCGGCACATAAGGCGCCCAGCTCGCGGGCCGATTCTGAATCGATTGCGACGTCCAGCAATGCGATCGGGCAGTAGTATCGGAAGTGCTTTGCCGGAATCGCGTAGAAAATATTAAATATGATTTGTTTCTGACTCTAAATACACCCCATTTGAGTTATATCATGCTTACAGTGGGCCAATCTTCAAAGCAGCGCCCGTTTCCAGAGCACTCGAGAGATCGAAATCTGCCGCGGATCGAATGGTGAACATCACTGTCGCGGTTATAGCTTCGTTTCCATTCCGCTGCAATCGAGGCTTCGCTAGATAATGGTATATGTGAACGTACGACGTATTAGCAGGAATGTTAATCGTGGTGCAAAACAGTGAGCACTTTGTGACGAGCGCACGATTGATTACGAATGATGACGGCTACGGCGAACGGCCCAGTAGTGTCCTACCCTGGGAGTCGTCACTGATGTTGAGCTGTTATGTGTTTGTCGCTCGCGAGGACAGTGTTCTATGGGCGATGTTATACGGTGCTGTTATAGAAAGAAAAAAAAAACAGGACTATGCAAAACTCTTTATTTCGTACTTAGTGACGAGGATACGATGTCTTACGAGCGTGTAACCGACGCGTTGGATATGGGTGTTGCTTATACGCGCAGGTTGATTCGTCGCCTCTCAAACCGCCGCATGTCGCACGCCTGAACATACGGCACCGGGCGTCGTATTGGACGCAAAGTCGTACATATGTTCAGCGCTTAAACCGGCAGAGATGAAGAGGGCGGTTGTCATTTTGGTAGCCCACTGCACAATATGCGGGGCCCACTTCAACCCAAGCAGCCGCAGTGGTTAACATCGACTGCTTACCAACAATCTTTTCTCATGAGGTGTTCGAGGAACGAGCGCTGCTGAAAAAACACGTCAGTTTCCATAAAAGCGCGGGCTCTGCCTAGGCGCCAAAAAATGACAACCGGCAATATGTGTTCAATGGCATACTGCTGAGGACGTTGTCATTCTTGACGTTTACTCCATAACCTACGACGAACCGCGCTGCAAGCACGAATCAAGACCGCGTGGTGGTTTACAAAAGGAGCGTGTGAATCGACGAGCCTGGTCAGCTCTAACAAGCCTGCAAGTACTCTACTGCGAGCGCGGCCGAAGCATACGACGGAGCCCGGCGTTCTTTTTTTCCCGTGATGCGCAGCGCCGACCCGCGGTGGTTCGCGGGATCCTCAATTCAAATCAAATCGAATCAAATCAAATCAAAGTTTATTTCTTGCATAGAGTGGTTACAACGTGAAGGATATACAGAATAGGGTCCCAAGGTCCGGGGACCGTACCGGGACCTTCTGTACAGAAAGATCAGATGCAAAACTACTAAATATGCACAAAATGTAAAAAAAATATCTAAATAAAACGGGTGCAAAAGGAATACTGCGATAACAGGTGACAATAATGAAGTATTTTAGTACATAGAACTGCTTTTTTATTTGTAAAATACTGGAATAAAGAAATACAAGTTCATTCTGACAAGGAAAACATACAGCGAACGCCACCATGAATAGTAATAATGCAATTAAGGTAATGTTCTTATGTGACTGAACAGGAAAAGAAAAAAAGCGCTAAAGGAACACTGTACACACTATCATTAATTATTGGCTCAAGAAATGAGCTTTAAGTGCTTTTTTAAACGCAGTAAGAGATGACGGCGTTTTGATGGGGTGAGGGAGAGAATTCCACGTTTTGATAGCACAGAAGGATGCTGTCATTTTGCCGGAATTTCTAAATGCTTTCGGCAGCAAAAGTTATTTTTTTTTAGCAAAACTAGTGGGGTTATTATTCTTCAAGCAATGCAATGAAACAAACTCGTGGGTAAGATCCTGATTGATTAACCTGAAGAACATGGTGATTCTGATGAGTGCGAATAAATCGTTAGTTGTGAGCACTTTATTTTCCGTGCGTATGATATTAATGTTATTGCGACTAAAGTTCGAAATAATGCGCAGAGCTTGATGTATGTGTTGGACAGATGAGAAGTGGCACTGATACGTGTTGCCATAGGCAGCAAGGCCTATGAATGAATGCATGGTAAAGTGAAAGGAGAGCAGGAGTAGATAGGCAATGTCTACCTTTTATTAAGGCTCTTAAGCCGAAAGAAGTTTTTTTCTTGAGAAATATGTTTGTGGAATTTTAGTTGTTCATCGAGATAAACACCGAGAAATGAAACACAGTCGCTAGTAGAAATGAAGTGGGAGTCAAGGGTTACCTGAGGTAAAAACTGTAGTCGACTTTGAGGAGAACGGAAAACCATGAATTTAGTTTTATTTGGATTTAAGATCAGGTGATTATTGTGACACCAAGTAAGAATGTTAGCTAACGCATTATTTAATTTAGTTAACGATGTTAAAGATACATCCGAGTCTGAAACAGTCGTATCATCCCCGTATAACATGCATTGTGAGGGTGAAGCGTGTTGGGGAAGGTCATTAATATAGAGAATGAATAATAATGGTCCCAAGATTGAGCCTTGTGGCACCCCCTGATTAATTATTTTAGTGTCAGAAAAACTTGCCGGATAAATAAACTGTTAGCTTTCTGTCACACAAATAGTTTCTCGAAAAGGTTAACGCTGGATCTGTTATTCCATAGGCTTACAATTTTTTTAGTAACACACCGTGATTAATTGTATCAAAAGCCTTGGAAAAGTCTAAAAATACGGAAGCAACAAATAGTCCTTTGTCAATGGAATGTTTATAGTCTGTTAGCGAAATTACCAGGAAAGGTCCTTTGCTGTAAATATCTAAAAATATTAATGCGGAAGCCCCATAGATGCCATTTGACGTTGTTTTTGAATTACCTCGGCGCTGACACGAACAGTGCTGTGCGGAATTCACCTTAAATATCGTTTGCCAAGGAGCCAACAAATGAATGCCAGCAGCCTGAAAGGAATTTTAAATGATTATCAGATTTTAATCAATCATTGATCAGTGAGTGTCCATTGGTTTATATCCTATGGGACTGCAAGGCGCCACCTTCTAGGACTCCAACTCAAGACCGTGACTGGAGTCGAGCCCAAAATCTTTCTTGTATAAGGAGGATTAAGGGACATGAGCAGATTAAAGCTGAACAAGCCACATTAGGGTGGATTCAGACAGATCAAAGCGCATTAGGTGGACTATGGCAAATTACTGTGAATTAGGGTGCATTATGTTCGGTAAAAGTGGATTAGGGTAGATTAGGGATTACAGCAGATCAGGGTTGACTAAGGTGGATTAGTGTGGATTAAAATGGATCAAACAATAAATGTTTGGCTTCATAGGGCTTAGCTTAATAAGTCAGCTCAATTAGGCTTGTCTTAGTCCTAACCTGACTAGCTCTACCTTAATTATGCTTAAATTAATTTGGCCTGACCTAATTAACTTAAACTTCATGAGGCATGTTTTATATAAGCGTGGCTTAATTAGTCGCAACCTAGTTATATCTTGTATAATTTTCATTTTGGCCGTGGCGGCTGCATTTCGATGGAGGCGAAATGTTGAGGCCAGTGTACTATGCTATGTCAGTGCGCGTTAAAGAACCCCAAGTGTTCAAAATTTCCGAGGCCCTCCACTACGGCGTCTCTCATAATCATAACTGGTTTTGGGATGTAAAATTTCAGAAAAAGGAAGGCTTGGATAATTTGTTATACCTTTATTAAATTTCGCCTAATTAGTCTATAGTTAGGTACGCTAGACTTAGCTATGTTAGCCTTAACTGAGAGTTGCTTAATAAATGTTGCCTCAATTATACCTGATTCATCTAGTGCTAGTCTAAGTATCCCTGAGTTTATTAGTCGGCTCCATTAGGCATGACAGGGAAGACTAATCAGGCCTTAGCCTAATTAGCCTTGGATTATTAGGCACAGCTTAATTAGGTTTCTCTTTCTTTATGACTTCATCATGCTTGATGTAATTAGTCTCATCCTAATTAAACGCGGTTTGATTAGTCTAGACTTAGTTACAATTAGTCCACCTCCTACCAGCCCTTGCTCATTCATTATTGGAAACGAAACCTGCTCGGATGCTCGGACGATCTCAGAAGCCTTCAATAGTTATTTCAAGTCTGTGTTTACCACTGATAATGGCACTGTTCCTTCTTTTGTCTCCCGTACTGTATCGGTAGCTATTCCGGATATTGAGCTAAGTTGCTTTGGAATTTGCAATCTCTTACTAAACATAGATATTACTAAAAGTGCCGGTCCTGATGATATCCCCAACGCTTTTTTGAAAAGGTACTCTGAATGGTGTGCACGGTACCTCATAATTATATTTCAGAAATCGCTTGACTCTGAAAGGGTTCCGCGAATTTGGAAGATCGCCAATGTTGTTCCTATCTTCAAATCGGGTAAGAAGGAAATCATTTCTAACTACAGACCAATTTCATTATTATCTACGTGCTGCAAGCTACTGGAGCACATCATTCACAAGCACATTAATAAATTCCTAACTGACAACGACATCCTTTCACAGCATCAGCATGGATTTCGCAGCGGTTTTTCCACGGTTACACAGCTGATCGAATTCACGCATGACATTGCCTCATCACTTAACAACCATGAACAGGTCGATGCCATCTTTATTGATTACTCAAAAGCTTTCGACAAGGTATGCCATAAAAAACTTCTCCTCAAACTTCGTAACCTTCTCACAGGTCCATATGCTGACAAATTACTTGGCTGGATTACGGATTATTTACACCTGAGGAGTCAGCTTGTTCGCTACAACCACGAGCAGTCATCATCAGCTCATATTTCCTCAGGTGTTCCACAAGGCTCTGTTCTGGGACCCCTTTTATTCATAATTTACATTAATGACGTCGTTCAAGTCGTCACTAACACTCCAGTTAAGCTACGTCTATACGCCGATGACTGTGTTTTGTATTCTAGTGTGAGTAGCGTCACTGACCAGGTTTTGTTAAATAATGTGTTTTCTTCTTTTTGCGAGTGGAGCAGAACGTGGCAGATGGAGCTTAATTTTCAGAAAACTGTGACAATGACTTTTACTAATAAAAAGGAACCATTGCAATTTACGTATGGCAATCCCGATCATGCACTAGGAAACGTCCAGGAATTTAAGTACCTTGGTGTTGTATTCTCCCAAAACTTAAAGTGGCATAAACACGTTAACCTTATTACTGCAAAATCGCTTAAGAAATTAGGTTACCTAAGAAGAACGTTAAAAGGTGCCACAAAGGAATGCAAGCTTATAGCGTATAAATCACTGGTCAGGCCTCTTCTTGAATATGCGTCAGTTGTATGGTCACCACATCTTGCAAATGACAAAGACAAACTTGAGTCCGTCCAGCGGAAAGCAATCAGGTTCATTTTCAATCACTACGACCGTAACTTCTCCCCTTCAGAACACTACCACGTTTTATCACTGAATCATTTAGAACACCGACGTATGTGCGATCGGCTTATCATGTTACATAACATCGTGAACGAATCTGTCAGCATAGCTACACCCATTTCTTTCACCGGTCATACTAGCCAAGTGACCCGCCGATACAATCCATTGAACATTGTGCCATTCAGATGTTATATTGATTGTTATAAATACTCTTTTTTCCCGTTCACAGTTGAGACTTGGAATAACCTTGACATTTCTTTGAGACGGCTACCACATGCACAGTTTGTAAAGCAAGTGTCCAATTATGTATTTTGATGTATTCATTTTTTTTCTTTCTTTGTTGTTTTTGTACGTTTCTTGTAACCACTCCTGCAATGTCTCAAACATGAGACAGCAGTATCTGTAAATAAATAAATAAATAAATATTAATTAAGCTTGATCTAATTATCTTTATCTTTAGTTGAGTTCATTAGTACTAACTTAATTTTTCTGTATTTCATGCCTCGCCCTAATTAGCCTTAGATTAATTTGTCTTAGCTTCATTCGGCTTGACAGTTTATCATAGCCTTATTAAGCTTGAATTGGCTAAGGATTTTATTAGTCCAGGATGAACTGTTTAGTCTTAATTAGTCTTAATTAGGCTCGGCAGAACTACTTTGCTTAATTACGCACTACCTAACTAGTATTAGGCAGCTTAAATTGGTTTGGCATGAATTACTATGCTATCATTACATAGCCTCGCGGAGTTTTCTGCAGGTACCCAGTTTTACCAACCGCTTAAACAGCTTCAGTGTTAAAATTGTACTAGAGCATAGTAGGGTGTATTCAGACTTAAAATTAATTGATCCGCCTTACCGCAGCTGAACGCACCTTATTCCACATTAATCTGTCGGCACCTATGGGTTCGAGTCCTGAGGTCTTCCTTTCCACTCTAGTAGTCGCGCGTTCGAGCCCGACATGATCATTAAGCCGTCTACAATCACTAATCAACAATTAACCAATTTTGAGTTAAGCAGAACAAGGTGGATTAGCGTTGGTATATCCTGACGCTGTCATAGGCGCGACATCGAAGCAGCAACTGACAAAGTGCGCAGACCTCCGACCCTAAATAAGTGTGATTAAGGGAAACAAAGCTTCGGAGGATCGAAAAAAAGTCAGTTTCGCCGCAAGGGCGAAGCAATGAATGCGATAGCAAGAAACTGTAATGCTATACGAAGTGAGGCTCGCAGCTTCAGAAGCAATATTAATTGTAGCAAGCATGCACTTGCTAAGTGAGCGCCTCCCGTGGGCAGCGCTTGCTGGTACGAAGGGCTTTATACGTTGTGTGTCACAAAGCTACACATACAAAGCTAGGGGAGGCCGCTAAATGAACAAACAGAAGATGAGCGCGAACTATCAAGTGAAGCACGCACGAAACGAACGCACAGATATACACCGAACGAGCGCGAATAAGCTGTCATAATGGATACTCAGTTTGAACAGCGCTCCTGTTGCAAAGGCGGCCGAAGCAGCGAAGGAAACTAGCATGCTTCAAGTGTCGAACTGTGACACTTGATAGTTCGCGCTCATCTTCTGTTTGTTCGTTTAGCGGCGTCCCTTGTGCTCGAGTGACCTTCGTACGCTCCCGTAACATCAGCGCGGACATCACGGTGAAGCTCGAAACATCCCTCTTCTTTTCACCACGAGACAACCGCGCGAGCAGACAGCGGAAGGGCATCTCCTGAGCAAATATTAGAAGAAGCGAGCTAGCTGGCCGGCTCTCGGCTTCGAAACCAAGCCCTAGGGTTGGTTCAGGACCCCTTTCAAAATAAAAAATGGGCATCAAAGTCGAGGTTTTTACGGAAGCCCGTCTGGTCGGGAAGTAACATGATAGAACTAAAAGGATGACACCGACCATGAAAAAGAATACAATAAAGATTTTATTGTATTCTTTTAGTTCCTTTTAGTTCTATCGTCCTTTTAGTTCTATCAAAAAATGGACATTGGCTACGCCACGTGATGAGAAGGCTAGATAACTGATGGACAGAACGACGGAAGGGACACCAAGGTAGGGTAAGCGTAGCCGTGGACGATGGATAGTAAGATAGGGCGACGAAATTAAGAAATTCGCAGGCATCAAGTGGAATCAGCTTGCACAGGAGAGGAAAGGATGGCGAGCATTGAGAGAGGCTTCGGCCTGCATGATGATTATGATGGTTATGGTGAGTAGAGGTTAGTGTACAATGACGTGTGGCTCATTCACGCGTACCCAATGCGGGAATTTTCTACACTTGTCCCTATGATCTTTATTTCGATTGTTCTTAATTCGCTCTTCAAATTCTCTTAAATATAACGGGAGATTTTCAAAAAAGATGTATTACATGTGGGACAATCTGACGTTATATGGTTGATTCATTTGCTGCGGATAGTTTTGTTATTACGGTTCTTAAAATAAGAGCTGTCATAATATTGTTTTTCCTAATAATCAGTCGGGACCATTTTACAAATTCGTACGGTCCCGTAAATGTGATCTCCTTTTTTTTTTTTAAATGTGCGTTCGCCTTGCGTCAAATAAACTTTGAAACTTTGACAAAAAATGAGATAATTGACGGGAATATCATGCTATTGACGTCACAGCGTATCAGTCACCGTAATCATACATTCGCCCTGCTCGACGCCAATTTTCGCATATGCCAAGTAAACGAGACGCGAGTTTTCCATTTTTTCACTGTTTCTTCGAGGTCACCTTCTCATGAGACACATAAGGTTTTAGGTCATGTCTCTGTCCTGAGAAACAGCGCGAAAGAAATGAAACTCCACTTAGAGCTTGCAGCTGTTGCAATCCGACGCTTATTCTTTTGTTTTCTCCTGCGTTCGCTCGAGGCTTCACGCGACGTACTCTACCCATGCTCCTTAAAGGGCAACTCCAGCGATTTTTCAGTGTCCACTGACCTTAATGAAATTTTGAATATGCAATGTCCTCGGCACTGCAATAACATATTCCAAACCAGGCGGTTGCATCTCATTTAGTTTTCCTGGAACCGAATTTTAAAATTTTTTAGCGGATTCTCACACGGGCCGCCCTGTCTTTTTGACGTCATCACCTTCAACACTGCCTACCCGAGCGTGCGGGACTTCAAAAGCAAAACGGCGGTACTTCAGCGTTCAAATAGTCGCTGTCAAGTTCAGAAAAGCTGGCATAACTCAATACATCGTCGGGTGACCTCGCCACTGTCATTTTTCATATTTTTGACGGCGGGAAGGCTGTGACGTCATCGCATACGCTGAAAGAAGCGTCTACCCGTTTCGGTTTCGGTTTGAACACGCCTTTCGGTCGGTTATCTAAAATTATTGGTGCGTTTCTGAGCAATTCAAACCACTCTGGCTGCTACAGGGCTATCAGTACTATTCGAAAACATTGATATCAGAACATGGTGAAAGAACCGCCGGAGTTGCCCTTTAACGCCCGCGAGTCGGTCACTTGAGCCCACCACAAGAGTGCTTTACGGATGCACGAGCCGGTCTTCCACACAACAGCAGTTGAAAAGGTCAGAAAGCTGAGCGCGTTGGTAAAGATTCATTATGCAAAGAACAGACGTGCAACAGGCCTGAACAACGCCCACCCGCTTGACAGGTGGCGCTACCTCTCCTGAGCATGCGCAGATACGTTGTGTGTCTTCTTTCTTTTTCGCCTCAGTGCTCTGCTTCAGTTGATGGTAGGCGCCCGTGTTGTCCGCTCCTCTTCCCTTGTGTCCGTATTTTGCACGCCTGTTCTTTGCATTATGAACAGCAGTTCTTGTGCTGCGGCAATTACCACGGCCACCGCCAGGCGCTGCGAGTTGCAGCGGTGCGCTCGTCACCTTAATGATAATGGTGAGGTTAAGGAAATGACGCTATTTCGTGCAGCCCTTGTGGGACCACGTCTCGGGCTCCGTGTGGGGGTAAGGGAAAGGGAATGAAAGAGTAGAAGGGAACGCCGTAGTGCAGGGCTCCGGAAATTCCAACCACCTCCATGGGGTTCCTCAACGTGCACGGGCCTCTGGAATGTATTCGCCTACATCGAAAATGCGATCAAACGCGGCCGGGTATGAGCCCGTGTCTCTTCGGTCCGCACTCGTGCGCCACAACCACCATATCACTGCGGCGGAGTTCGTCACCTTGCCGAAGCTGTGCGAACATGCTCGAAAAGAAAGATAAAACGCCGAGGATCATGCGCGATGATGTATAGCTTCTTTGCCCCATGTAATCGTTTCACGCGTAACTTCCAGCGCGCTGGTCGGGAAGGGAGGAGAAGAAAGCTGTCCGTGATGGGCGACGAATCCTCATGCTTGAAGGTTCGAAAAAAAGAAAAGGACTCGGCAAGTGATTCGTGAGAGAAGAAACTCCTACAGTGAGAATTTGGCGAATGGGTTCGGAATTCCGCAAGGTGCGGTCACCATTATGAAAGCGTAAAATTAGCATCCACCCAACTGGAGCACGAAGCTACGTATTTATCCCGCTATTCTTCTAGGGCCCTCGTGGCCATTGCATAGAGAGGAGGGGAAGGTTAACTACAGAATTGTTGCGTTAAGTTTACAAATCAAATATTTAAACCTTCCTCAACAAAAACAAAAGCAAGAAGATTAACTGCGTACCAAGTTCGTATACAACGAGAACAGTATGGGAAAATGCAACACAATGCAATGCAGTACAATGTAGAATACATAGCCACTACAAGTGTTAAATATGTGCTGCACAGTGTAACATCAGGCACATGATACAAACAATCCATAAATCAAACTGGTATAGCAAATTTAACTGAGCGGAAGAAGCCTAAAAGTTTTACATTTCTCAGTTGCAGATATCCTTCAATTTGTTCATGCCATATTCCTGCCCATTCCATATTCATGCCTATTTGCTTCGAGATGTCCACTGATTCGTCCTCGCGCTGCCATTTGGTGTTCTCTTGATTAGCTCAATTAGCCGTATTGGACAGGATTTAGTCCTGGATTTGAAGCCCGGACCAAGATGCGCTTATCAGCGGAGAAGGTTTAATTTCTCAAAAACCTTCCTGGATTTCGTAGTAGCTTTGTGCTACATATGGGTGAAGTCTAATCTGCCCTTCACGATTCGATAATTGCTTACAAAAGTGTTGCTCAGACCTTTTAATGCACGGCGTCTGTAATAACAACGATAATGGACACCACCGTTAGTGAACCTCTGACCACTCCCTCATATACAAGAGTGACCCACGTCCGTCATGCATTGCGCAACTAAACACAATGCTTCAAAAATCGTGTTTAAACAACGGATCAGTTACCCCACAATCCTTCGCATATTGTGGCCCAAAGCCACCTGTAAAAAGTTCGGAAACGGCGCAAACATCAACTGAACGATGCAGGCGCCTATTTCCGACATGCTGGATTGTGTTGTCTATCTTCTTAATGTTTCTCCCGGCCATCCCTGCTTCCATCTTCGCGTCCTGCGCAGTAATGTCTTCGCAGAAATAATATCGACACTGCACGCCTGTGTTGTGCAACTGAAGGTGCGAGAGTTACACGTGTCATGCCAAGTGAACATCCTCATGGTATCAGCGCGTACACGAAGTCATGTGCAAAAATATCGGTCCCTTTTTTCACAAAGGCTTCAAAAATTTGCTCGCAACCTCTAGGAAACTGGCGGCGTGGGACCGTCAGGCGTAATAAACGGGTCACCCTTAGTGACTACGTGTTGACTAGCTTAGTGACTACGTGTTGGCCAGCGAAGCTCGTCGTCATGGGATCGAACCCTGGCCATGGCGGCCGCATTTCGATGTGAGTGAAATGCAAAGGAACACGAGTGTACTTAGGGTTGGGTGCACGTTACAGAACCCACAATTAATCCGGAGCCCTCCACAACGCGACGCACCTTATCAGCATAGCTTGTTGTGGCATGTCAAAAACCATCACCTTTTCCCGTCGTTCATGACTTCGTCACTTTGCAGTTTTGTGGTGTTTGTATAAGTCGACTTTTTTGGATACCGCGAAAGACCCACAAGAGATACATTTCAACGGTATGCTGTCCCTTTTTGCTATTTATATAGCCGCGGTTTGGTCAATTTTACTCCTAAATAACTGTAAGATTAGTGCAGCATGCGCTTGCCACAACGCCGTGGACTTTAGCCAATTATTTTCAGGAAAAATTCTTATATATCTGTTTTTTTTATTCACGAGCCTTTTTAACATCCTACTCGCTGTGTACTTGACCGTGCCTCGTACAGCAACACCGCCTGGCTTCGGCGGCGCAGTCCCCCTCGCTTCGGTCGCCGTCTGCCGGTGCGTCGCCCATCTTCGGTGGCTCACCTGAGCTCGCGAGGTCGCCCAAGACGCTGAGGCCGCTCAAGTCCCCGATATCAGCGAAGTCACCGGTATCGCC
The DNA here is from genome assembly GCA_013339685.2 of Hyalomma asiaticum. Classification (NCBI taxonomy): domain Eukaryota; kingdom Metazoa; phylum Arthropoda; class Arachnida; order Ixodida; family Ixodidae; genus Hyalomma; species Hyalomma asiaticum. The sequence goes on from JABSTT010002408.1 coordinate 29,928, forward strand.
AAGTAGTCCAACCGCCCAGTACCAGGCAGCCAAACCGCGCAAGTAAGAAATCGTACAAAGAATTCCAACCGTTTC
>JABSTT010002409.1:0-43488 GCA_013339685.2 Hyalomma asiaticum
GAATGGTTAAAAGTAAGTGAATCATGCTGCACACATTCAACCTGCGTGTTGCTACACATACTGATTGCAGTGCACATGCTGTTTAGTTGGGATGTCAGTTTACTACTATGAAAGAAATGATAGTATCACTTCAGAGAGTACAGTGATTGTTCTTCTCAAGTGCTGTTCCTTTTTGGCTTGATGTGGCTTTTTTAATATTTCGCAGGTTGCCTGGAGAAATATGTGGAACTTCACGTGAAGGTCCGCCAAAGGATATCCGCATTGTCGCCATAAGGCGGTACTTACGGAGCTTTTTCACCGAAGCAGCACAGCAAAGAAAGTGCGGGTGACTCAAAAAAAGAATGTCTCAAGGCAAAATAAATTAATTTTACTAGCCAAATTATCCACTGCTTTTTGTAAGAAAGGCACTGAAATGCCTGCTCGGCCTTTTAACATATTTAGAACAAAATGTGTGGGCCACAATGCCTTCTTTGTGCTTGATTTATGTGGTTTATTTCAGCCATCAATGTAAGTTTGCTAATGTAGCTGCATGAGCAAAAGCAAATTATGTCCATCATGTAGCTGCATGAGCAAATTCCTTATTATGTCCATCCAAGAAGCCCGTGGCTCTCTGCCTCTACCACTGGCCAGCCACCAGCTTGCCCACCTACACCCAGCTTGCCCGCCTACAACCAGCTTGCCCGCCTACACCCACCACCACCCAACATGCCCAACACCCACCATCCACCCATCTTGCCCAACACACCCAACACCCGGCATCACCCAGCACCACCCACTACATTAATCCACTATAGTGTTTTCCAGCATGCCCAGCATCTGTTTTTTTTTCCGACAGGGGTGGCTCGATGCCCAAATTCGTTCTCGACCAGATGAGGTTCACCAATACAGGATATATCTGATCTTACACTCTCGACATGTTTGAAAGTTTATTGAAATATGCAAAGTATATACATTTACATTCTCATTTTGATCGAGCAATCAGAGGTCCCAAAGTAAAACTGTCAGGGGGACCTCCTAACAAAAAGTGAACAGAGTAACAGTACATCTTTAAGCGAACAGTGGTGAAAAAAGCAGCAAAGTATAGAAAAAGGCGTGCAAAAAAGTAGGAAAACATAAGTAATAAAGACAATTGGCTTCAGACAAAACAAAGAATTATATCAAAACAAAGAATTAAGTCGTAAATCATTAAACAATTGAATTTTAAGACGTTTGCGAAATGAGTGCATTGTGCATGTTTTTAAATCGAAAGGTAGCTGGTTCCACAGTGTTACACATGAAGATCTTGCCGTCATTCGACCATAGTTTGTACGTACTTTAGGTAAAAGTAGATTACATTGGTATTTACAAGAGTGACATCAGAAAAACTAGCAATGGATAATTCGTTATTTACAACACGAAACATGATTATTAGAATTTTCTGGCTAACAAGTTTTTGCAAGGGCAAAATGTTCAGGTTACGAAAAATGGGGGTTGATGGTGATGAAAATGGGTTGAAAGTGATAAGTCTTAATGCTTGCTTTTGCAAGCGTTCAAGATGACGTAGATGCGACCGATATGTATTTCCCCATGATGATAGGCAGTACGATAGATGACTATGGATAAATGTGTAATATAAGGAAAGAAGGATTTCGGTTGTAAAGTAATGGCGTGTTTTGATAATCACATGAATACCGAAAGACACTTTTTGAATTACAGACTGAGCATGCTTGCTGAATTTCAAATGTTCATCTAATATTACGCCAAGAAATTTAGTGGACGTAGATGCATCAATGAGGTCACCGTCAAGTGTCACCGCTAATGAAGAAATGTTCGGCAATAACTGTGGTGAATGAAACACCATGAAATTAGTCTTCGACGAATTGATACGTAATGCATTTGATTCGCACCATTAATGAACGCTATTTAAGTCTATGTTTAGTGAGCGCTGTAGCATGGTGTATCCTTATGTGTGGTAAAAATTGTAGTGTCATCAGCATAAGGAATAGCGTTAGTGTGTTTCAAACAAAGTGGTAGATCATTTATGAATAATTAAAATAAGAGGGCTCCCAGGATTGATCCCTGGGGAACGCCAACGTTAGTGATTTTTGGAGATGAGAAAGAATTATTTATTTGAACAACCTGCGTCCGATCAGTAAGATAGCTTTTAATCATCTCTGAAGGCGGTGCTGATATGCCATAACAGTCAAGTTTATGAAAGAGAATGTTGTGGCTAATTGAATCAAAAGCTTCAGTAAAATCAATGAACACAGCTCCGAAAAGTACACCTTCATCAATTGCCATTTTAACTCTATCAGAGAAAGTAATTAGCGCAATTTCAGTAGAAAAACCTGGACGGCAGCCAAATTGGTCATTAGATAATATGTGAAATTTGGATAAGTATTTCATTAAGCGGTTGTGGATTAGTTTCTCGATTACTTTACTAAAGAAGGGTAATATGCAAATTGGGCGATAGTTGTTAGGGCATTCGCGGTCACCGTTTTAAAAAATGGGGATAATTTTACCTGCTTTCAGGCTATGCTTACCTGCTTTCAGGCATTTTATTCAAAGGGGAATTCAGAACTGACGCACCGCGCATCCTTATTGCTTGCATCGTGTAGTGCCCAGAATGAAACAGCAATGCGTTTTTCACTTTGCAGAATGTCTCAATTACCGAACACTGAGTGCCTGCGAATAGTCTAACTCTCGTTAAAGCAGTACCACGACCCCACCGCATCATGTTCCTAACGGAAGTGACAAACAAAAACATACATATTTTTGACGCGCTGGCTTCAGTTGCACAAAAGATGATGATGGAATTATGCTTGTCTAATTCGAATGATCAAGTGGGCGTTGATAACGATAGACAAAAGGAACTTCGTAGGTGCACTGTTATACCAAACATTCATAAGTTGTCTCAGAACCTGGAGCGTACCGCCCAGCGCGTTAATGTCATTTCGCCTTGAGCGCGCCTAATAACCTGTCTACTTTTTGCAACCATGTCAACAAACCTCCCAAGGGCGTCTTCTCTTTTGGCAAGAAGCACAGTCCACCGCTTTTGCCTTGCGTGTAGGGTGTTCTTTACCGTATTCCTTTGTCTTGCAAGAAATTTTACGTAGACGATGACAGCGCGAACATGATAACGTCACCAGATTACCGATCTTGCCGCGCCCTCATACTAGTGTTGCTTGTGTTCTTGATAGCTGGTTGAGGAAAATCGGGGGCCAAGGACAACCCAGTTGTTGGAACAACTCATACAAAATCAGGAAGCATCTCAATCTAAATAGATGCCACGCGGACAGAAATATCCTATCTAAATATTAAAACTGACTATCTTACCGACTATCTGAAAATCATTTAGGAAATGGGTGAGCGTACCAACAGTCTGGGAAGTATAGTTCGGCAATGAGAAACGAAATTAAATGAATACGAAAACAAAACGAGAGGCAACAACTTTCTCGTTTTCGGCCTGCCCGCGGCTTCTGGTGAAACTGAGTCAAGCCTCATGGAAACAGTTATTGGTGAACTGGTGGACGAAAAACTTGGCGTTAAAGTTAACTCAGTGGACCAAATTCATCGGCTGGGCAGACATAAGCCAAACAGCTCAAGACCAATCATTATAATTTTTTATAACCACCGCGAAAAGAAAAATGTTCTAAAAAACTGTGGAAAGCTGAAAGGCGCTAGCGTCAGCAATGATTACGCGAAGAAAACCATCAATGTTAGGAAGAAGTTGTGGCGAAGTTGAGAAATAGAAAGGGAAAATGGCGCAAAAGTGAAATTGATTTATCATAAGCTTAAAGTAAACGGCGTGCTATATCAATGACATCAAAAAAGCGAACCACTCGTTGTCAGTGTGAGCTTTGTCAAGATAAAAAAAAGAACGTAGCCACAGTTCAGAAGCCCACGCTTATCGCAAATCGAGTGTACTTGAAGGGAAGGAGAGAACGGGCGGGGCGCCGCCTAGGCTGGGGCGATCATAGCTCAAGTTTCTTTCACTGAATTCACCAAGCATTGTAAACAAGGTAACAGATTTAGCACTCTTACTGATTACGTACAGCCCCCACGCAGTGGTCATAACAGAGATATGGTTGCATGATGCCATAATAGATAGGTTCATCGTTCCACCGGGATACGGGACTTTTCCATGAGACAGGGACACTCGAGGAAGTGGCGTTGACGTGAGAACCAAAAATACAATCGCCGCAGTAAAAGTAGATTGCCAGTTACGAGAAACAGTATAGTGCAGGGTGAATTATGTTAACTATGAATATCTCATTGGAGCTATCTACAGACCACCTGGTACTAAGCCTGAGTTTTTAGAAGACTTAAATGTGTTTTTGAAATGAAACGTAAATGAAAACACAAGACTAATAATTGCTGGTGACCTCAATTTACCGCATATTAATTGGGAAAGATTCACAACCGGTCATGCAGAAGCTCGTAGCCCTGATGCGCTATTGGAGCTAATGTTTTTCCGTAGTCTCACGAAAATAGTAAAAGATTATACAAGAATCACCCCTAAGTCACAGTCATTGTTGGACTTGGTCTTCATATCGAGTAAAGTGACTGATTACACCGTATCAGTTGCGGACGGTATTTCAAACCATAAAATGGCTGTGGTTGACCTGTTTTTCGATATGAGTTTTCGAGCAAAGCATCAAGTAATGCAGAAGATTACGGTCGTGCAGTCGATACGGCAATCATTGCCTTTTGGAAATTTCATTTGACGAATTGATTGATTTGTGGGGTTCAACGTCCCAAAACCGGCTCTGATTATGACAGACGCCGTAGTGGAGGTCTCCGGAAATTTCGACCACCTGGGGTTCTTTAACGTGCACTGACATCGCACAGCACACGGGCCTCAAAAATTTGACGAATTTCAGAATACGTCAAAGATCGAGTCGGTGGAACAGCTCCGGACACGTTTTAAAGAAATTGTTCGGTACTCTTCAAATAACTTACTACCCACTCACGTAAAGAAAGCAAAACGAAGGAACCCATGGATAACTTGTTGTTTTCTGGGGTTTTACGTCCCAAAACCAGTTCTGATTGTGAGAGGCGCCGTAGTGGAGGGCTCCGGAAATTTAGACCACCTGGGGTTCTTTAACGTGCACTGACATCGCACAGCACACGGGCCTCAACATTTCGCCTCCATCGAGATGGAGCTGCTGCGGCCGCGATTCGATCCCGCGACGCTCGGATCAGCAGCCGAGTACCATAGCCACTAGACCACCGTGGCAGGGCCCCATGGATAACTGGAACAATTATTTAAATGAAGCGCTAAATTAAAAGACTAAAAAGAACAAGGCAAAAGTGGAAATAGCACGTGCTAAAAATAACTTCAAAGCAGAGATTGCACAATCTAAGAAACATTTCTTCAATAACAACCTTACTAATTATCTGAAGAACTCACCGCGTAAGTTCTGGCTATTTTTAAGGAAATTAACGAAGGAATTGAACAGATCGCAGATGGATCAGAATTAATTACGGAAAAATTGGTAATCATTGAAAGACAGAACCGATTTTTTCTGTGAGAATGCTGTATCAGAATCACAACAAGGAACATGAATCGGCTCCTGCGTAAACACTTCGGGCAGAAGACATTAAAATTGACAGAGAGGGCGTATTCAGTCGACACCTTCTATTGGACACGAAAAAGTCTTGTGGACCTGATGGTGTGCCCAATGAATTTCCGTGGCGATTTGAGAGAATGGTCGTCGTACTACCTGGAAATAATTTTCGAAAAATCTTTAGATATCCACTCGTTGCCTCAAGATTGGCGCAGAGCAATTGTTGTCCCAATTTTTAAAGGCGGCAATAGAACAATGTTGATTAATTGTGAACCTGTTTCTCTCACGTCGGTCTGTTGTAAGATACCTGAGCATATAGTGGCGAAAAATATGCGTGAATTTTTGGAAAGAAATGACCTATTATGTTGCTTTCAGCGCGGATTTCGTAGTGGCCTTTCAGCTGTAAAACAGCTGATTCAAACAATAAATGACCTTCCTGTTGCTGTAGATACTTCCGTGCAAACTGATGTTATATGTATGCATTTTGCGAAGGCGTTTGACAAAGTTTCACACCGAAAACTGCTGTTTAAACTTCGCAATGTGGGTATTAATGAGAATCTCCTCAACTGGGTCCGAGCATACCTGAGCGATCGCCAACAAGCGGTCAGAGTGGGCGATACTTTGTCGCAAAATCGAAAGGTATATTCAGATGTGCCACAAGCATCCGTATTGGGGCCATTACTTTTCCTTTTTACATTAATGACACCTCAGAAGTTGTCCAACCACCAGTAAAAATGAAAATTTTTGCAGATGATTGTCTAATTTATTGCCCACTCTCTCGAGTACTAAAGACCAGCTTAGCATCAACCAATGTCTCCAAGCTTGAAGCTCATGGTGTAAAAAAAGGCATATGGAAATTAATTTAAAGAAATCAACTTACACACACGTAACAAAAAAAAGAGGTTCTATTGTTTACATACCACATTGCTGGTAACGTACTGGTTAACGCACAGTTTTAAATACTTGGGTGTAACCGTAACAAATAATTTGAACTGGCGTCCCCATGTTGAAAATATTTGTCAGTCAAAATGTCAGGAAATGTACTTCTTGCGAAGTAAATTGCGCCATGCAACGAAAGAAGTGAAGTTGCTTGCGTACAAGACGTATATCCGTCCGAGCTTACAATACGCCAGTGCTGCGTGGAGTCCCCATCAAAGGGTCTTAAAAAACAAGGTAGAACGAATTCAGGGAATGTCAGTTCGCTTAATTTGCCCCAAATATCGAAGAAGTGATTGAGTAACCGAATTGTTGAAAATGTGCAACTTAGAAACGCTGGAAGTAAGAAGGCAGAAGCTCCGGTTGAAACTGCTTCTTCAGATACTACATAAAGAAGTGAAAATAAACAAGGACGGCCATCTAACCAACCACCACAAAAGGTTCCCAAGAACAACACGCACTATATTCATACAGCCAATACCATTTCGAGCAGACCTACTCTGCTTTTCTTTCTTTTTTCATGCTATTAAATTGTGGAATGAATTACCAAATGATGTGATAGAGAGTCACACCTTGGCTGATTTTGAGGTTGGTCTAGATAAGCATTTGGGACAAACTGTGTGGTCCATCATTTCTCGTGCGTCACTGTGTTTTTCTTTGTACAGATGTATTATTACATCAGTGCCTTACATACGCTAGGAGCTAGAAATTTGTACAAGCGCGTATTTTGTTCTAAGTGTTTGCATGTTACAAATTCTACATTATTCTGCAAATATGTTACTATTGTGCATTGACCCTCCCTGTAACGACCCCCAAGAGAGGGTTAACAGCATGACTAAATATAAAAAAAAGAGCCAGGCCTGTGCGGAAATGCAGGACAGCGAGAGCGTAAGCTGGAGGAGCGACGTTCTTAGAGGTCATTTTAAACGCTTGGGGGAAGTAGTGCAAGTAGAGGCGGTGGGTATCCCCTGCTCTATAACTCATCATTTCGCCAAGTATGGAAGTACCCACTTCGTCATAATTACTGCGGTACTGTAAAGTGCAAATCTGTATAACTGCAGATCTTAGGCAGTCTCTTGGCATCGTTTTCCCGAGAACGAACCAAAGTTTCGGCCCGGCGTCGACGGCGAGCTGCGGTATGGGCTTCTCTCTGCACAGCTGTCTGTTGTGCCCGAAGTTGCATAGCTGCAGCAGCTCTTAGCTTTGCGATTCGCTTCTTCAGCAGCGGTCAGCACCTTGCCGGAGAGCCAAGTCAGGTAGCTGTCGGGGCTGCGCAAGTCGCCTGCCGCGTGACGCATGGCACGATACGACAAAACTGCTTCAAAGGGCGCGCTTCGTAATAATGATGGCGGAAAAGTTGAGGAAGATTGCTTCATAATGATGATGTTGATGATGCCTTAGTAATGGGTGCAGAGCTACGAAGCATGCACGCTTGTGTTCTTTCAAATGGTTCCTCGAACTCGTTATGAAATCCACTTTCCGCTACGTGTAATGGCGCATTATTATTCTGCCACGTAACATTACATTTGTTAAGGAGATTCCTCGGCAGACGTTATACCTGTGTAGGTCTTTTAGCGATGATTTTTCAAGCACAGGCGTAGCTCAGTTCGTGCCAATTTTCACGAAGTGAGCTACGCCTGTGCTTGAAAAATCATCGCTAAAAGACCTACACAGACCTAAACTCGCTTTCAACCGCTGTGGGAACTTTGGAATCTAAACACAGAGCTTCTACACGATCAGGAATTCACTAGTCGTGCAAGAACGAGTGTCGAATTGTTTTTCTAAGGGTCTGCATATATTCGCTACTTGGGAGCTTTTAAGCAATAGGCTCGCACAATAGCCATAGAGATCGGATCTGTTAATCATACTACCGGAAAAATGAGCAAAGGACACTCTTTAAGAACCTTTGCAACCTTTATGAGATAGAATGCGAAATGTCAGGTACGTGTGTCAGCGACATTTCAGATATTAAATATCAGCTTCAAAGGTATGACACTGTTCGCTACAGAGGCGCACATATCCGATAACGGAACGGAATGACCTTGAACGCTGAGCAGCTGACACGTCATGCTTTATTTAATTGAAGAGCGACTACACACAGTGTCGAAGATGCTTCAGGAAATGTACTCCAATGGTGCTCTTGTAACAGATACAGCAGGAATTATTTCGCAGTTTGAAAACTACTATGAAAGTTTGTTTAATGCGCTCCCTGATAGCGCAGATGTCGAGCTCAAGAGAAGTTTTGTTTCTCTTTTAAACCCTTTGCAAGACGAAGATTGTACAGCCATCAGTAGCCCGATCACATTGCAGGAAATTGAGCAGGCCATCGATCAACTACCCTTGTCAAAACACCTGGTCCTGATGGAATTGCGGCGGAATTTTACAAAGCTTTCAAAACAATCCTATGTCCCCTACTGCTGGACATCTTTAAGATGAGTTATGACATGGAGATGCTCCCGCGGTCTTTTTCCAAAAGCCACACAGTTTTAATTCCGAAAAGTAATGAAAGAGAGAAACTTCGTTCAGTTGAGGGCTCTAGACCAATAGCACTCTTAAACGTTGACTACAAAATTTTTGCTAAAGTGTTATCAAATAGGTTAAAATTTGTGAAGTCGATCCTGATTGGTTCTCATCAGACGTGTGGAATTCGAGGACGATCTATGCAGACCAATATAAACATCGCTTGTACAATCCTCCAGTACTGCTACAGTTCTCAAGAGCATCTCGCAATGCTTCAGGTAGATCTCGCAAAAGCCTTTGATCGCGTCAGTCATTCGTTCCTGTTTTCTCTTCTGGAGCATAGCAATATTGGCTCTGTCTTGCTCAAGGGTGTTCGACTGTTATAGAGAGTGTTTGACTCGCCTAATTATCAATGGTCATCTCTCAAAACCTGTTTCTATTCGCTCGTTTGTAAAGCAAGGCTGCCCAATGTCTCCCCTCCTGTTTGGACTTTACCTCGAACCATTACGCTTGAGCATAATGCGAGCAAATCGTATCCATGGTTACAGCATATTAGGTAACGAAGTTAAAGTATTGGCTTATGCACATGACTATATCTTGCAAATATTTGCAAGATATTTGCCGATATCTAGGCACGTCGCCGCCACTGGTCACAAGTTTGAATCATTTAGTGCCACAATTTTAAAATCCGGATTCGCATCACATCATGACCGCGAAATACGGGAGTCATTCTTGATCTACAAATTCAGTACGGTTTCACGCGGTCTAAATGAAAGCGCGGGAAAATTGACCAGCGTGCCTACGTAGTTGTATGCGTTCATGTGTGACGACAATAATGTCTGGTTGGTTTGGGCATGCGCTTCATTTATTTCATCCTCGCCACTCATTGCTGTTTTAGACTACATTTCGTGCGTAGTGCACTTCTCGCATTGTCATTAAATCAGATACAATCTCCGCATTCATTTTTTTAGTACATCACTGGCCAGTGACGTGCTCTAAAATGTCAAACTCGATATTCTATGCATATTCTCATATACGTTTGCATCTGTACCTTTACATTCTCTATCTGTATTTTGTCGCACCTTGTTGTTGAAAGATATCGCATCTTCTTTCAAAAGAGTTTGGATAACCATGTGCTGTGCTTCAGAATGTGCTGTAGTGCATGACAAGGTGGCAATCTGTTAGAAAAGGTGGCAATCTGTGTTTGCCAGGCGCAGTACATCTGCTTTACAATGTGATACTATGTACCTTTAAATAGTGTGTGCATCCTTGTATTGTTGTCATTCTGACGAAGGCCGGCCCACCGGCCGAAACGTTAATAAAGCAAGAATTTTGAACGTGTGTCTCTTTTCAATCCTATATATATATATATATATATATATATATATATATATATATATATATATATATATGGGTTGGCATTGAAGAACCGCTCCAGCGCGAGCAGTCGGTATTTTTCAATCAAGAAACTCGCTACAAGACGCTGCCTGCGCCAACGTTGTCTCTCGCGGGTGAGGGCGCGTTCTCCTTCTTTGCGAGCTTGTAGAGCGTTCATCGAAGAAAGAGCGTTTCCATAGTCAACGCGCGCCTTTCGCTCTCTCTCTGTCTCTCTTTCTCCCACAAGCACAGCAGATGGAAGAGTGAGAGAGCTCGCGCGCCGGGACGAGGGCGAGCGCGAGCCTCCCGGCGTTGCATGGTATTGTAAGTGGTGTAGCTTACACGATACGACGCGTGACAACCGACCCACAGCTTAAGGAGCTTCGGCCCTAAAAACAAACCACACTGTAAGGCGATAGCGGAGGGAGCAGCAGTCGGTGAACGACAAAAAAGCCACGCATATCCGCGGAGTGAATGATGATGAGTGGGCGAAGCTCCGGATGTTCATCGGTCGCGCATCGAACGACCGTTCCATCCAATGAGAATCGAACTGAGATGCGCCTCTAGCGATGTCCGATTAAACGAGAGCAATGCACCTCCATCCAGTCAGATTCGAACACAAAACGCCGCCATCTAGTGCTCTCCTATCACACTAGAGCACGCAGCTAGCGCCTCCGCGCCATCTATTGATCAATTCACGTACTAGCTAAGCAGCACCGCTGCGCCATCTCGTGGTCATTCTGAGACCTAGAGGTGGCTACGACGACGACGACGCCGGACTAGCCTACGCCCTAAGGAGCTTCGCCCCTAAAATTGACCGGCTGTGAAATGCGTCGTATTTTATAGATTCATCAAACTGCAATCTGGTATTATCGCTAATGCTCTGGAAGGTACTAAAACATTCCCGTCGGGCATGCAAAGCTTGTAGAACGGTCCACAACGTTATCGTACAAGATAAGCGCGTCCTGCGGTTTGTGTCACAAAGAAGTGGTGTGATGCTCGTGAGCAAACCAAAACAATGTCACATGTCAGTGCAGTATTAGCGAAAGCACACATTGCAAAACTATACTTTCTTTTCTTCTGAAATCGAGAGTAGGACGGAATCCCGTCTGCTTTGGGCATAACAGGAATGAAGCAACACACAGTGCTGGCCAAAGTAAAACGTACCAATAGATAATTTTTGAACCTTAACAAACCCTACGTAAAAAGATGAGGAAAACAACCGACACGACACAACCCCATGTTGCGAAATTTTCTATTTGAGAACCGTATCTTATATGGCAGGCCTAACTCTCGCACGGGTGAAAAAAAAAATGGGACATGCATTATTTCATAAACCTGAATAGAATACACCCCAAAGAGGCTAGCATGGGTTTGATCGAATCATTCTTTTCGCCGTTTACCCCTAGTCTAGTCTATGGCCCTCCTCGCTCTCGAGCAGGGCCATAGATGACGATGTTATGCACGTGCTGCCATTTGCATGCGCTATCGCGAGAGTTTCGCGTTCAATATTGGAACGCGTACCTTGAATAAAAACATCTTAGTGGATAGTGCCTTGTGATTTCGGTGTGCTCCTCACGTTTGTCGTCATTGTCGAGATATAAAAATTCTGGTCTGGTAAAACAAAGCCTAGTTCAGAGGAATGTTGAATTGATAAAAAAGGATATATGCTGCTCCCGCAAGCCTTCTTAATGATCTGATAAAGGTACACGTGGCTCTCGTGCAGGAGCCGCATATTGTTTTCGTTAAAGCATTTATACCTTGCCCCGTTCTTTGCGCTTTTTTGTTGTTGAAGGATTGACGGATGAAAGCACAATAACACACAATGTATAGCGCCTAGAAGGTACAGTATATTACTTGCTCCATAAATGAAGAATCATCATCAGCCTATCTTGCGTCCACTGCAGGACTAAAACCTTTCCTAATCATCGCCATCCTTGCTGTCCTGTGTGAGCTGATTCTTAATTTCTTAATTTCGTCCCCATATCTTACTCTGTGTCATCCACCGCTACGCTTGCCCCCTCTTGGTATCCCTTCTGTCGTTCGAACTGTCCATCGCTTTTCTAGCCTTCTCATCACAAACGAGGGATACTGTCAGCCATATCTAGCGGCGAAAGCCTGCACTGAACGCCCGTAGCAGGAGCTGTTTCCCGGACTTTTGCGTAGCACCTTGTCTATATGCTGAAGACGTCGTTTGGGGGCGCGTAGCTGGCGCAGATGCAGAACGCCATGCTCGCGCTTGATGAGATCATACTCCGGATTAACAATTTCATATTATCTTTATGGAGATCATATTCAATCTTGCCAAGTTTTCTGTGTAGAAGAAATCGCGTCGACAAGGGCTCCAAAGAGCGCAATGACAATAAAATTATGTCGTGATAAAACAATTCTAGCTGTTATTTGCATGCTCCTAAAAAACTGTCATCTTGCGCACCTGTAACGGGGAGGACTGAACAACCGGTTCTCGATGGTCCTCCGCAAGTGTTCACTGCGCATCCATGTACACCGAGCCTGCAGAAGAGGAACAGTGGCAGTGTGTAGTTTCACCGATGCAACTAAGTTTACGAATGCTCACTTGGCGACCGTTTTTGCGTTCATTTAAAGATGGGATGAGTAGCAATCCGAGTTATGCTAAGTGCTTTGTTTAGAAATTATTGCTTACATCCTAGACGGAATCACTAAGCATTTAAGTGTGATAGTTATATCCGTTAGGTAAAAATTAGATGGACGTGTTCTCGCTATCTTAGTTAAGTAAACAGTACAGATCACCACTAGCAATCCCGGTTGTTCTAAGTGCTCTGTTTGAGAAATTATTCCTTGTGTCATGGACTAACTCCGCATCCACGTGGGATAGTTATATCCATTAAGCAAAAATTAGATGGACGTCTTCTTGCTAGCCTAGTTAAGTCAAATAGTATAGACGTCTTTTTACATGTTGAGATACATATACTTGGAAAAATATAAAACGAACACTGGCATGAGACAAGAAACGCAGGATAGCGCCTTTGTTGTGCTTGAGGTGAGCGAATACTGTAAGCTTTATTACCTCCGTCAGTTATATGCGCAATCTTCCCTAGTATCATGTATAGTATAAGTGTACCACGGATGTGTTTCCTAAGCAAATTGGGTATAGACGCTGTGACCTGCACAGCGACAATTCGAAAAATGTATTCCGTACACTAAGGCAAGTACGTTCCAGAGAGAGAAATCAACTTTTCTTAGGAAAAGGGAAAAAAGGAAAACTCGGTGCTTCCTCGTTTAGCGGGGCATCAGTCCAGGGCTCCATTGTTTTTGGGCTATCCCACGAGCCCGCTGGACCACCTTTGGCTCTTCCTACTTGCCTAGGCTGGCAGTGCACACTATGGACATGGAGGGGTGGACTTAAGGATGGGGGGAACGCTCTGTAGACTGGAGCATTGCCACGTGGAATGGTAGATTGTAGGTTTGAACTCACAGTAAGGACAGGAGCGAGAGGTTAGATTGGTATGACAAATGAAGCATGTTAAGGCAAGCAAAATAATTTGTCTGCAGTTGCCACCCAGTGACGGCATATGCCTGGTAAGTGAAAGATAAGGAGGGTTATATGTGTGACAGCTCTATCGGTAGTTCCCCAGTGTGGCGTTGTAGTTTAATCGTTCTGTCGGTGCTTTGCCTGGACTGAACCACTTTTCCAATGGTGCCCGGCCAGTCAGACCCCGAACAACCTCATGAAAGTGTTATTTCCCAGAAGAGAGGCATGTCCAAAAGTCCATACGATGCGCGCCGTACATAAATTGGATAGCGATACAGAAGACAGGATACTGTGGACATGTGCAGAAACAAGTACCCCAGCGACGGCACGGCAAGCATCATGCGAATCTGTCCATTCCGTGCCGTTAACGTCGAGACGTGGGCAATGGCAAGGGCAATAACTCCCTCCGCCATGCGACTGTCCGCAGTGCGGAGTGTGGCAGGCGCCGGAAGTTGGTTCGAGTTTTACGAGCAAATAGTCCGCTTTTTTTTCAGTCATTTTCGACGGTTATCGGGCTGTCTGCTAGAAAAAAGGTTCGTTCACCTTCGGAGAACATGTACTTCAGCCGACATATTGTATCGGGTAATATACAGCGAGATTAAATGATCAGTGATGAGAAGTTGTTTTTCCAGTATTACTGTGAATCATTACTTCATGGCTCTTGTCCACCCCGCCTACATCAGAAAGCCGTCAAAGAGGAGCGGCCACAAGGAGAATTCCAGCCTTTCCGCAACGCCAACGCCGCTTTTTAGCCGAGCACAGTAATGACTGCGCCACAACTTTTGCAACATGCAATAATGACGAATCGCCATACACACGACACGTCGCTAGGTTTCACATGGCAGCCTAGTCACTGGATGGTGCTGGTGCGGTCTCACCTCAACATTCTCACTCCGCAGGCTCTCCCTCTGCCTTGACAAGCAGAACTGACCAATGAGAGAAGTGACATTGGCCAGAAACTGGTCAATTATGCCTTCACGTGCACAACTAACGAATCAGGGAGGTCCGAGACAGTATACAGTATTCCGTTTTTATGGCAGAGGCAAAACTGCCATAAAAACCGGGCAAAAACAACCCAAGCGGTTGTTTTTGCCCAGCTATTTGAGGCGCTAACCTGCAACCATTTGCGTATTTTCCATTTAACGCGGGCATTCTTTGACGGCACGCATCAGATCAATCAGTGGTACCTAGTTAAAAAATGGTGTCCTTTTTAAATGTCAACTAAAAATTTCGTATTGCCAATTTTGCAATGAAGCCAGTAATTAAAAAGTTTTCTAATTCGCTTACGCGTATTCAATGATATTAGAAAGCAGCACAAAAATCAACACGGCTTAGTTGCAACTCGCTATCATGCTCCGTCATAGTTCAAAACATGGTTGCCTTTGAACTGGCACACCATATATATATATATACATAACTGCAATCCCTAATTTTCCGAGTGTTCGTCGAGTGGTTCGTCGTCTAGGCGATGAGAGGGGGCGAAGCAGAGCGGCGGTAGGGCGAAGGAGAACGCCGTCTTGCGGAATGGGATCCTGCAGGTGGGCGTAGGGACGCCGGGGAGACGGGGGAGCGGTGTTGCGTGAACGTGTACGGGTGTTGGTAGTAAGGATCAGGTCGACGAATCCGGCTCGCTCGAACTTGGCATAGCCGCGTATTTCGTCCTGTTGGCGGCGACGGCAGTAACGTGACATGTGGCCTCGTATACCGCAGTAAAAGCAAACCGGACGGGGTGGACGCCATTGAGGATAGGAAGGCGGAGCTGGTGCTCTGGCGCTGACAGCAGCCAAGTTGCCGCAGGTAAGCTCGGCAGACCCAGATGTGACTGCAGAGGGTGGTATAGCAGCAATGTCGGCGTATGTGGGCAGCGGGGCTGGTGCTGTAGCGATAGATGCAGTCGGTGTGGTCATGGCTGCCAACTCCTCTTTGACAACGTTGCGCAAATTGAACGTTGTAGATGGAATAGAAGCAACTCCGGATCGCCTCTGCTCTTGTTCTTGGAGCTCTTCGCGGATGATGCTGCGGATGAGAGCCCGCAAATCAGGATGAGGAAGAAGGCGCGGGTCGTTGTCTTGTTGCACGCGGAGGGACTGCAACTCGTCCAGGCGTTGACAGAACGAAGTAATATCCTCAACTGTGGCTGGATGTTGAATAGTCAGGGTTTGAATGCGGCCGTGCTAATTCTCTTTAGAATGTGTCGAACGCGTTCGGTTTGTCATCACGCTGTTCGTACGGCGACATAGAGCCAAGACATCCTCGATGTACGAGGTGTACGACTCGTGCGGAAGTTGGACACGTACTGCCAGTTTCTGCTTCGCGACCTCAGAACGGCCAGATGAAGAGGCGAAGATTTGTCGCAACTTGGTGGTAAAGATCGACCAATCGCGGATGTCAGATTCGTGATTGAAATATTACGTCTTGGCCACACTGGTGAGGTAAAATGGGACGTTGGTCAACTTCTGGGTGTCCGTCCACCGGTTGACTGAACTCACTCGGGTGTAAGTGTCGAGCCAATGGTCGACGTCATCACCGCGGAGGCCTGCAAAGATAGGAGGGTCGCGTTGAGGGCTTGTGATGGTAGACGCAGGCGATGAAGCCGATACCGACACTGTGGCAGCGTTAGGGCTAGCGGAAAGGCGAGGGTCCAATGTATCCATAGCTGCAGAGAAGCGCAGGCGCAGACGGCGACCGAAACGCAGCTCCAGGGAGGTCACGAACGCTGGAGGACGTCGGGATCTTGACGCACCTCCAACACTTTGGAAGACAGAGGAAGACCGGACCATACAACGCCAGCAGACACGTTTATTCTGCAGGCACTGCAGCCTCAAGCATAGGAACAGGGATGATGATGGTTATGTACAGATGAGAACGATGAAGTACGTTAAAGTGCTCACAATACATACATATTATATATATATATATATATATATATAATTGGAATAAGGTGACGAACGTTCGAAAGCTTTTATTAGTACCAACCTTTTGGCCGGGGTGCGGCCTTTGTCTGGGAATAAAATGTGCTGCTTATACACATAGGGGGGCCCCCAAACACGTGCCTAACCAGTATCCCATACCACACATATATCTGACAATTCAACATGGGCAATAGCGCGATTTCGTATTACCATGTCTACATGACTATAATCACGATGTACGGCGAAGTGTGCGCAGTAATAAAGCAAATTTTCACGCAGTCACAGAAAAGAACATGATAACATGGGTGATTACGTACAGTGAAGACAGGTAACAATAATTCATTAAAAGAACAAGTAACATGCGCAAACAGTACACAACAATACGCTAAAGGAACTAACAAGAAACGGGTGTAAAGCAACAAGGACAGCAATCCAAAGAAAACGTAAGTGAAAGGTTTGGCAATGGTGATAATGAAACACGGAATTCAACCAACACATAAGTAAAACCGTAATACATGGCACCCATGAACATGGAATATAAAAAACCGCAGGTAACTGGGTAGGCACTGGTGAAAGCGGCAGGCACCTGATATATGAAATTTAGTATTGTCCCTGACATAGTGTTCTCGTTGCTTAACTCTTACGTGCCGAGGAAAGTAAGCTTTCCTGCGCGTTGGTGAATTTGTTCATGAGGACTGATTCGCTCACTTCCCGTTGGTGATGAGATTTAAAGCCATTTTCCAATATGGTTGCCGTCGGGTGATCGAGTGAGTGCCCTATTGTATTGAGGTGCTTTGATAGGGGCTGGTTTGAAAAGTCACGTGCGCCTTGTGATTATTAAACCATAATCGAAATGGTGTCGCTGTCTGGCCTATGTACTGAAGCTTGCAAATTGAGCACTCAAGTAGGTACACACCCTTATTTGTATCGCAGTCGTAACCGCCTTTAATTTTAGCTGTAAAACTGGACGCCGTACTATGGGCTGTAATGGAGGTGATCATGTGTGCGCACACCTTGCAACGTGGTTTGCCCCAAGGGTGGCAACCCGGATGAAGAGAAGCAGTTAACACAGATGAAGTCAGCATATTGCGCAAGTTTCTCGAGCGAAGGCACACTACACGTGGCGATTCAGAACACACGTTTTCGGGACGGCCACTCTGCATGAGAATGTTCGGGTGCCTACGTACGATATGGTTAATATTTGTGCTCATGGAGAATGCGTTAATATTAGGTTTGTAGATGGTCGCTGTGGAGCACGCTTGTTGGAGTAAAGAAGCTGGTTCCTGTCTATTGCACTGGCACGTTTAATGGCATCGTCAGTTACCTGAGGTGGGCACTTTTTTCTTATTAGGGCATCACTTAGTTTGCCACAATTATCTTGGAAGTGTGATCGTGCGGAGCACACCCTTTTAAAACGGAGTGCCTGGCTGTGCGGTATGCTCGTCTTTTGCCTCACGTGGCTACTTTCAAAGTGAAGGTAGCGGTGTTTGTCAGTCGGTTTTTTATAAAGTTTCGTTTTTAGTTTACTACCTGATATGCATACCGCGAGGTCGGGAAAGTGTTTGAAGCTGAGAAGACGGGCTAGAAGGAGGTGGATGGATGAAAGTCGTGAAAGTTCGCCATGAAAGAGAAAAGTTCAGATTCCCCGTGATGCCATATCAGAAAGATGCCTATGAAGCGATTATAGCAAATGGTGTTTACTGCGCACGTGCCAAGAAACCTCTCTACCAATATGCCCATGAATATATTGACGTAATTCGGTCCCATCTTGGTGCCGATTGATGTGGAACTCGTCTGTACATAGTGGGTTCCATTAAATTCGAAGTTTCTTAGCGGCAGAATAAGTTTTAAAAGGGAGCTCAGAGTTCAGCTGTCAATACGCTTGTCTAGTAAAGATTCGTTATACGCACGTATTACTGACTGAATGCCATCGTCATGCGGGCTCTTCGTGTAGAGTGAAGCTACGTCCAGAGTGATTAGCAGTGCTTTGTCGGGAACGTGAAGACCAACAATTTCACTTAAGAAATGGTTAGTGTGCCTCAGATACGAGGGAAAAGAGGCACGAATTCTTTTGATAAGAGAGTCAACGTAGCTCGACAGAGGTTGAGTAACCGCGCCAATAACCGAAACTATCGGACGACCGGGGTTATTTGCTTTGTGTACCTTTGGAATTAAATAAACCTTCCTGTAACAGGACTAAGAGGTATTAGAGATTCCATCGTGTTTTTACTAATGCATTCATTTTGGAAAAGTTCCCCGCGGGTGTTGGTAAGATGCGTTTAAATTCGTCAGTCGGATCGTGGTCGACCTGCTTGTAGTAGTATGCAGTGTCGCACAACTGCATTAATGCTTCGGTGATGTAGTCAGATGTATTCATTAGCACCACAGTGCCCCCTTTGTAGGCGGGCTTAATAACAATGTCTAATCAATTCTGGAGTGTCCTAATGGCTTTACTTTCACGTTTCAGAATTATTCTGAAGCATATAATCAGAATGATTCTTATTATATGCTTCAAGAATATCGTGTTTGACAGCCGATATTGTTACGGAGACATAAATGAAGAAGGAAGAAGATCGGGAGAAGCTGCTTGCTGCGTGCTGTTGCTGGTCAGCCATCTTGGCCAGATTGACTACATCTGTGTAACATCTTGTAAATGCATCCTATATATACCTCCAACATTCCCGTAAGAATACTGCTGAGAGGTTCGGGGTACCGCGGCTGGAAACGGAGCTCCGCAGCGGACATCGCATCGCCGTCCCCACCATGAGCGACGGTGAGCATTCTAGACCAACATCGTTGCCTTCTGAAACGTCGGCGCCACCACCTACGTTTCCGGCCCCGCCGGTTGTGTTGGTGCAACGTAAGGATCCCGGAACCTTCTGCGGGACCGATGGTGGCGATGTTGAAGAATGGCTAGCAATGTATGAGTTCGTAAGTACAGTCAATAGGTACGACCCGACGCTGATGCTGGCTAACGTGATATTCTACTTGAAGGGTACGAAAAAAGTGTGGTACCAAAGCGACGAAGAACTTACCAGCTGGGATCTATGCAAAGAGCAGCTGATAGAGTTGTTTGGCATACCAGCCGGCCGTAAAATTGCCGCGAAGAAACTCGCCTCCCCTGCCCAATCTCCCACCGAGTTGTATGTCTCGTACACCCAGGACGTGCTAGCTCTGTGTCGTAAAGCCGATAGCGACATGGAAGAAGCTGAGAAAGTATGGCACGTACTCAAAGGAATTGCTGATGACGCCTTTAACCTCCTCATGTGCAGAAACTGTTCCACAGTGGGAGCTATCATCAGGGATTGCCGACATATCGAGCAAGCAAAAAGCCGACGCGTGCTGCAAGCATTCGCCAGGCTTCCAAACAGCGCCGCAACATCGACGTGTGAAGATCAATCAGCGCAGAAGCGTCCGTTGCCATCCGAGGACGTGGTGGGAATCGTTCCACGTGAACTAGAAGCAATGGCGCCCACAGCTTTCTGTTCCCGTAGCCCTGATGCCACCCATCTTTCAGTTCCTCTTGTGCAAGCCATCGTTCGCCAGGAGATTGAAAATGCTCGGTTACATTCGGTTTGTACTCTCGCCCAGCTCAGATTCAACGAACGTCCTTCTAGGATGTTCGGCCCGATTTGATGCTTCTCTCTACGTTGTCGCAACTCGGTTGAATGGAGAACCGCGGATGACCAGCTCATATGCTTCACATGTCGCCGAGCTGGTTACGTCGCCCGCTACTGTGGCTACTCATGGCCCTCAACACCTCGTACCCGAGTCGCTTTAATGGAAATGCGCGACATGTTTCGCCCAACGCCGAATGAAACAGCGCCGACAGCTCTGCCATGAACATGTGGTACAGCCGCTCACCATCACCCCGTGGACATCAGTCTCGTTTACCACAAACGCGTCACCCCTCTTCCCGTTCGCCGCAGCCACGTCGCCTATCTTCACCTGTGACATCCAGCCGCAACCTTTCGGAAAACTAAGAAATGCAGCCCTTGGAGGTGGTGCTGCATTGGCGACTACCGCAGCAAAGTCCTCTTTCGGTGTCGACAATGAGAAATCTAATTGACGTAAAGTAGACGACGTGCTTGTTCAAGCAATGGTCGACACTGCAGCCCACGTATCTGTGATGAGTTCCAGCTTACGTAGACGTTCAAAGAAGGTCCTCACACCAGCAGCTGCACAAGGGCTTCGTGTAGCCGACGGCGGCATGCCGGTTTTTCTTGGCATGTGTACTGCGCGTTTATACCCGGCTGCCCTACTTCTGTACTCTTTGCTGTAGTCGACAAGTGCCCTCATGACGTTGTCCTTGGCTTGGACTTTTTGTGTAATGATTCGGCTCTCATCGACTGCGCAAGCTGCGTCCTTCAGCTAGACCTGCCTCAACTCGGCGATGCTCCAGGAACTTCCCACCGCCCTTTTGCTCGCTTCAAGCCGTGTTCTGTCACCCGAGGCAGTCAGTTTTGTCCCCTTGACCGCGCAGCCTTGGGTTCCTGATGGTGACTATGTGCTTTTCCCAGTAGTCAACATCCTTTTGAATCGGAAGCTTGCTATGCCGCATACGCTGCTGACCTTCGCGAATAACAATGTCACTCTTCCTCTCCTGAATTTAAGTTTTGTGCCCTGAGGTGCTTTCAGGAGGCATGTTCTTGGCTAGTGTTTCGTATGTCTGCGACTTTAAAACTGAGACCCGACACGCCGATACAAGTCTACCAGCACTTTTTCCTGCTTTCTGCTCTGGCTTTCATCGGTGGGAACGATTCCCACCGATGAAATATCAAAAATGATTCCAGCTGACCTAACTTCTGCACAGGCTAAGGACATCCGTCTCCTTGTGGAATCGTACGGGGACATCTTCGACTTTGGCGGCAAACCGTGAGGCCAGACATCTGTTGTTCAACACCGTATACACACTAGAGACACGTATCCGGTTCGTCGGCGTCCCTACCGTGTGTCGCACGCTGAACAGGCAGTCATCCAATCAGAAGTCGGACAAAACCCTCAGCAAAGGTATCATCAAACCTTCCAGCAGTCCTTGGGCTTCACCTGTAGTCCTTGTGAGGAAAAAAGATGGTAGCTGGCGTTTCTGCGTCGACTACCGCCACTTAAACAAGATCACGCAAAAAGACCCACACATATACTGGATGGACATCTGTAAATTTAACCAAAACATGCCCTGTCGTTTCGCTAGCTAATCTACAACACGTACAGGCGCTCCCAGAATAATTCGGAACACCGAGCACGCAGCCGCTCGCCGGCGGAGCGCACCGGCGGATAAATGCACAGAAGGTGTGCGCATGCGCGGCCTCCCTAGCGAGCTAGTTTCCCTGCCTAGCGCATCTAGATTGGCGTTGCCTTGCACCATAAGGGCAGCGCTAGGTGCCCTTTAGCATTATGACAAGGTGGGCTGGACGAACTAGGCGCTGTATCATACTGCGCACCGCAATCTGTAAATATAAAGGCTTCTCAATTCCTTGCAACGTGTTCTCGTCATTATCTGCATCCATTCTGGGATACTACTTGCGGTTGACGCGGCAAGGTCACAACGTCATCCTTGCCTTCTTTTCAACCGTGTTGGTCTGTTCTGCGAAGTTACTGCTTAGTTATCTTTCAATCCGTGGTACTACAAGCTTGGTTATAAGAGGACAATTTGGACTATTACACGACCGCTCCCTTACAGGTGTCGGCGATCGTGGTATTAAAACAGTTCCCGAAATTAAAAAACGCGGCTTGCTCGTCAAGTCCAATTTCATGCAGAAGTGACTGCATGAGTACTATGATAGTAACTGTCGGGATTAACGTCCCAAAACCATGAGATGATTATGAGAGATGCTGTAGTTGAGGGCTACGGAAATTTCGACCATGCACCTGGGCTCACTGACGTGCACCTAACTCTGAGCACATGGGCCTCGGGAATTTTCGCCTCTATTGAAAAAATACTGTCTTAGGCTCTACACGACAGCACAATCTTTTATTTGCGCATGAGATTAGGATGTTTGCGTTTATTTGTGCATCAATAAGTTGCGGAATATGGGAGTGTTTGGTAGGGATTCTTAGAGTTTTATCACATGTCTATTTGTTGGCGCAGGCAGCTATTTTCTTTCGCTCAGACGGAGTTTACAACGTTAAGAGACCAGTAGGCTGTGCGAGCGGAATGCAAAATAAATAGAATGAACTGTCAGGAAGAACATTGGGTTTATTTTCCCAAAGAAAACGAAAGAATTGAAAGAAGCGATTGCTATTCTCTGCTTCAATATCACGTGAATGCACCATCCACCCGAACTGCAGCTGGTAGCCGGCGTGCCATAGACTCGTAGAGCGCTTCTACGAAGTCCTTATCACCAAGGCGCTTCCACTCTCGGGTTATGGCGAGCCAGAGCTCGTCAGCACTGGCACCCCCAGATTTATGTGGGACAAACTTTCTTTCATTGCACCCTACACGTTCTCTATCGGATTCAAGTCTGCACCTTTCGGAGGCCAATCAAGGACACACACAGCACGCCTTGAACGAGATTTTGCACAGTTCTGGCGGTGTGCACCGGGCTGTGGTCTGGCTGGAAAAAGTAGCAGCCATCTTTAACTGGCCCGTCCAGAGCGTATGGCACCAGGTGGTAGTCCAGAATTTCACATTAGGCGCCATTTGTGAACGATGGGGACAGCCGGACTATCGGACCGAGGCCCTCTTTGCTGATTGCTCCCCACACGTTGACAGCACAGCGTCCGCTGCTGTAGGTCTCGGAAACATACCCGGGTTCGTACATACACGATGAGAAAAAAATAAATAGTGGTCTTTTTAGCTGAAACCTTTTCGCGCGCCCGAAGATATTTTGTGCCAAAGATTAAAAAAAACCTGAAATTGTATGGTCTCCATACGCGGCGCTCTTAATCCCACCGCGACGTAAATCTGGATTCATCCGAGAATATCACTTGCGTCCATTCTTCTGTAGTCCAGTGCTCGTATGCCCTGGCAAACTGTAGAGTTCAAATGCTTACAGGGCGCAAATTGAACAAACAAAAGAGAGGGACACACTGACACACACAAAGCGCCTGTAGGCGTTGAGCTTTTTGACGATCTGTCAGGTGTGGCTTTTGCGCCAGGACAAATCCACGAAGACCAGCTTCTCGCATGCGCCTTCTGGTTGTCTCCTCACTGGCTTGCAGGTTCAGTACTGTATTAATCTGTCAGGCGCTTTGAAAAGGATCGGCGATTGCTGCTGCAAAAATGAGAAGGTCGCATTCTTCCGACGTGCATCTGTGCCTTCCGGACCGTGGCGCATCTGTTAGTCGGCCGTCTTCATCCCTGTATACTTGTATAATGCGGTTGACCGCGCTTACAGACTTCCCTGTGAGGCGGCATATCTCGCGCTGAGATTTCTCTTGTAAGCAGAGCTCAATTATTTTTCTCCGCACATCGATCGGCACTCTTTTCGGCATGCTGCATTGATAGGAAAAAGGTGAACTTCGTGTCAGTGGCACGGTTCAAATATATTCGTATCTCTTTATCAATCTTCAATCTGGCCACGGAGATTCATGCTGCCTTGATGGTGAAAAGGTGAACTTCGTGTCAGCGGCATGGTTCAAATATATTCGTATCACTTTATCATTCTGGCCACCGATATTGCCACATCCAGTCTCCACGCACAAAAGAAGAAGAAGATCACGGGAACTTAGAAGAAGAAGACGAGATCCCTGCGTGATCACTCAGTGTTCTTTTCGATTAAAGGGACCAGCTCTGTGTTCTTGATTCCTGCTGCTGATTTGTGCTGTTCCTGCATCGCGACACTGGTGGAGGTGCTGGGTAAATGTTCGGAACACCTCTTCGCAGCACCGTATCCAGTCCAGAGCGAGTTCCGCGTGTTGAAACGCCAGTTCACCGCGCCAGCCGCCGCCTGTTAGGCCTGAGCCCAGAGTGCGGTCCGCTACCAGAGGTTGCAACTGTGTCCGAGAGGAGTACCCAAGCCATGCCAAACCCAGGCCCGACACAGGTGACTGTTTCCCTCGATCGCCTCCGCCCTTTCACGGCAACGCCTATGAAGACGCCGAGGACTGGCTCGAGGAGTTCGAGCGCGTGGCCAGTGTGAATGGCTGGAGCGCCAACGCCGGTCAAAAGTTGGCTCACTTGTACTTCTCTCTTCTGGACGGCGCCCGAACGTGGTTCACAAACCGTGAGGGAAACTGGTCATCTTGGGAAGAATTCACCCGGAAGTTTCTAGACACGTTCGGAAGCAGCGAAAGGCGAGAGCAAGCTCAACGACTACTCGAATCTCGCGTTGAGAAGCCCAACGAAACAGTGGCCATGTTTGTTGAGGACATGACCCGTCTATTTCGTCGAGCAGACCCGGATATGTCCGAGGGGAAGAAGCTGAGTCACCTCATGCGCGGTGTGAAGGAGCAGCTGTTTGCCGGTCTTGTGCGAAACCCGCCAACAAATGTTGACGAATTTTGAAGGAGTCGACGGCCATCGAACGTGCACTACAGCTACGGTACCGTCAGTATGACCGTGTCAACAGCAGTGTATCAACCAGCGCCGCAGCCGTGCCGGCGGTTCCAGCAACTGACGAGGGTTTGCGCCAGCTCATACGAGACATAGTCCGTGAAGAGGTGAAACAGCTCCTCGCTACGCCGAGTGAACGCACGGTAGCGTCCGTCTCCGAAGTTGTGCGCCAGGAGGTAAGGCAAGCGCTTTCACCTCCCGAACAACCCATCGAAACGCGTAATCCCAGCTACGCAGAAATTGTCTGTCGACCGCCGCCTATTGCGCCGACACTGCAGTACTACCAGCAGCAACGGCCGCCTATTGCGCCGACACCGCAGTATTACCAGCAGCAGCCGCCGCCTATTGCGCCGACACTGCAGTATTACCAGCAGCAGCCGCCGCCTATTGCGCCGACACCGCAGTATTACCAGCAGCAGCCGCGCCTATTGCGCCGACACCGCAGTATTACCAGCAGCAACTGCCGACAGTACCTTGGTACTACAGGGGAGCTCCAACGCGACCACCGCTCCGAAAAACTGACATTTGGCGCACTCCGGACTACAGGCCCCTGTGCTTCCATGTGGAGAAGCAGGCCACGTTTGTCGCCATTGCCCTTATCGAGTCGCAGGGCAAGGATTTCCATCCGCTGCTCCTCGTCGTTCGAACAGCCGACCCAACGTCGACGCGAATGCGTCAAGCTGGCGCGACGATTCCCCTGTTTTCAGGCCGCGCTCCCCCTCTCCTGGACGTTCTTCTTCTCCGCTAACTCGACGAAGTGCCGCTGACGTTGCCAGAGGGCGATCTCCCAGCCCCCGCCGGGGAAACTAAAAGCAGCGACCTTTGGGGGGAGGTTGCCACTCGTCGAAAATCTGAAAATCCCCCATTGCGAATGAAGGAAGAGCCGACAAAGTCCGACGATTTGACGAGCGCCGAAATTGTAAGCGCCGAAATACGAGTTGCAGTCGACGGTTACGAAGTGACGGCTCTTGTAGACACTGGTGCGGACTTCTCAATTATGAGTGAGAGTTTGGCGCATAAACTAAGGAAAGTTAGAACAGAGTGGACAGGGCCGCAGATTAGGGGAGCTGGTGGCCGGCTACTGACACCCATTGGAAAGTGCACAGCAAGGATCGGCATAGAGGAATCGTCATACGTCGCAACTTTTGTTATTCTTCCCGAGTGTTGCAAACAGGCCATCTTGGGTATGGATTTCCTGCGCGAATACGGTGCAATCATCAATATACCAGAAGGTCTGCTGACATTTTCGAAGGATGAAACTGCACAACTACAGCGAAAGCCCTTGTGCCTCCTTGAGGAGTGACCGTGCCACCGTTATCTTGTCGCCTCGTCCCCGTCAGGTGCACCACGCAGCATAATGGAGACGGCGTCGCTGAGCAAGTCCCTGCACTTCTGCTCACTCGAGGTGTTGCTGTAGCCAGAAGTCTCATCAGTGTGGTGCATGGGCAAGCCGATATTCTTCTGACGAACTTTTGCAAGGAACGGCGCCACATCACCGAAGGCACTACAGTTGCTTACCTCGACGGAATTGCAGAGTACCGCGAGTGTTTTGCAGTACAGCAGGGCGAGCAGGACACTTCTATAGCACCACCTGTTCTTGATGTGAACGCAAGTTTACCGCCGTCGGAGAGGCAGCGTCTTCTTGACATTTTGAACCAGTTTCAAGACTGTTTCTCGTCGGTTTCACGGGTCAATCAAACGCCACTCACAAAGCACCGTATTATAACGGAGGAGACGGCACGACCCATCAGGCAGAACCCTTATCGTGTCTCACCTAAAGAACGCGAGGCTATCCAACAACAAGTGAAGCAGATGCTTGACGATGACGTCATCCAGCCGTCAAAAAGTCCTTGGGCGTCGCCGGTTGTACTAGTTCAAAAGAAGGACGGTAGCCTACGCTTCTGTGTGGACTACCGCAAACTGAACCGGGTCACAAAGAAAGACGTGTACCCATTACCCCGTATCGATGACTCGCTGGACCGGCTGAGGCATGCACGGTACTTCTCATCGATGGATTTAAAAAGCGGTTATTGGCAAATTGAGGTCGACGAACGAGACAGAGAAGACCGCTTTCGTGACGCCTGACGGACTTTATGAATTCAAGGTCTTACCCTTTGGATTGTGCTCTGCTCCGGCAACGTTTCAAAGGCTGATGGACACAGTTCTGTCTGGCCTAAAGTGGCAGACGTGTTTAGTGTATCTAGATGACGTCATCGTCTTTTCAGAAACGTTTGAGGAGCACCTAAGAAGGCTTCTGTCGGTGTTTCAAGTAATTCGGTCCGCCGGACTAACACTGAAAGCGGAGAAATGTCATTTCGGTTTCGCAGAACTTCAATTCCTAGGCCATGTTGTGAGCCACAAAGGTGTTCTTCCTGACCCCGACAAGATTGCGGCCGTTGCAAAATTTCCAGTACCAACGGATAAGAAAGCAGTCAGGCGTTTTCTAGGCCTCTGCGCATACTACCGACGATTTATAGCCAACTTCTCGCACCTCGCTGCGCCGTTAACACGCCTGACAAAGGACGACGTCGCATTTGTATGGGGCGAAGAAGAACAAGCGGCATTTGATCATCTCCGACAGCGCCTACAGACACCTCCTGTGCTAGCCCACTTTGACGAAGACGCTCCTACCATGATTCACACGGATGCCTGCAACGTAGGCCTTGGGGCTGTACTCGTCCAGTGGCAAGACTCGGCGGAACGAGTAATTGCATACGCAAGTAGAACGCTCTCGCGTGCTGAATCTAACTACTCTACGACCGAAAAGGAATGCCTTGCTGTCGTCTGGGCGGTTATGAAGTTTCGGCCATACCTATATGGCCGTTCCTTTCAAGTAGTAAGCGACCATCACTCCCTTTGCTGGCTGACCAACTTGAAGGACCCATGTGGTCGGCTAGCACGGTGGAGTTTACGGCTTCAAGAATTTGACATGACGGTGGTCTATAAATCCGGACGACAACACTACGACGCTGACTGCCTCTCAAGGTCACCGATAGAGCACCAAGACACAGAGGATGACGACATGGCTTTCGTAGGGGTTGTCGACACGGTTACCATTTCGCGTCAGCAACGTGAAGACACCGACCTGCTTCCACTCATTAATTTTCTGGAAGGACGGACCACTAGCGTGCCTCGGCCATTCGCACGACACCTACCATCCTTCTGCTTGCGCGACGACGTGCTCTACAAAAAGAACTTTTCATCTAACGGAAGCACCTATCTGCTCGTCGTCCCGACGTCTATGCGTGACGAAGTACTGGGAGCCTGCCACGATGAGCCGACGTCTGGTCACCTCGGATACACACGCACAGTGGCCAGAATCAAGCAGAGATACTATTGGCCGAGGCTTACGGCGATTGTGAAATATTACGTGCGCACGTGCCTCGAATGTCAACGACGGAAGTCGCCACCCTTAAAACCAGCTGGGTTATTGCAAGCAGTTCAAGTGCCCCCGGTGCCTTTTGCCCAAATAGGGATGGACCTTCTGGGACCGTTTCCAAATTCGTCTTCAGGCAACAAGTGGGTCATAGTAGCTACAGACTATCTAACACGCTACGCAGAGACAAAAGCTTTACCAAGCGGCACGGCAGTAGAAGCAGCACGGTTTTTCATTGAAAACGTCGTTCTGAGGCACGGAGCTCCTACAGTAATAATACCAGACCGAGGTACTGCCTTCACGTCTACACTGCTCAAGACCGTACTTGATCTCAGCGGCACAGCTCACAGAAAGACGACGGCCTACCACCCGCAGACTAACGGTCTCACGGAATTCCTGAACAAGACTATGGCGGATATGCTCAGTATGTACGTTGACGTCGACCACAAAAATTGGGACGACATTCTACCGTACGTTACATTCGCCTATAACACCGCACAGCAAGAAACGACGCGAAGGACGCCATTCAGCCTTCTTTATGGCCGAGAGGTGACGACTATGCTTGACGCAATGTTACTGCATGACTGCGACGACATGGATACGGACGCCGATGTTTTCACTCAGCGTGCAGAGGAAGACGCCAGCTCGCGCGCGTCCGTATCACCAGGCAACAAAATTCTGACGCAAAACGTTATAACCTGCGGCACCGATATGTGACCTATCAACCCGGCGAGAAATTGTGGGTTTGGACTCCTGTTCGTCGACGCGGACTTTCGGAAAAACTAATGAAGCGGTACTTCGGTCCGTATGAGGTTGTGCGACGCCTCAGCGATGTGAACTATGAAGTCATACCTCATAGCTCCTCAAGAACGCGTCCTCCTAAACCGGATGTTGTGCACATTGTGCGTATGAAGCCCTACTGCTCTGAATAATGTGTGCCACACTACATTTCTACTGCGGCGTATTGCCGTCGAGCATCGGGACGATGCCGTCTCCATGGAGGGAGGCAAATGCCACATCCAGTCTCCACGCACAAAAGAACAAAGAAGATCACGGGAACTTAGAAGAAGAAGACGAGATCCCTGCGTGATCACTCAGTGTTCTTTTCGATTAAAGGGACCAGCTCTGTGTTCGTGATTCCTGCTGCTGATTTGTGCTGTTCCTGCATCGCGACAATATGCTCACGGTTGCATCAGATGAAACTACCATCCTTTGCGAGCGCTAGTCACAGGCGCCTACCTGAAATAATCACGTCAAATATAAAAAGGAAGCAAAGTAGCGAAATAAAAGTCATCCAAGTTCATGAACACGCACGCACGATGGTTCCTGCTCCAACGCGCGTGCATGCGCACAAGCGGCTCGACAGACACCACCCACCCAGCCCCCCTTATCAAAACGCTAATGAGCACATAGGGCACCGTTTTGTAGCAGCACAACGCGAATCTAGGTGCATCACGGAGCAATGTTTGCTTGCTAGGGAAACCGCGCACGCGCTGACCATCGTACTACGTTTCTGCGCGCATACTCCGCCGGCGCGCTGCTGCGTGTCCGGCGTTCCGAATTATTCTGGGAGCGCCTGTACATACATCCCCTTCCTTACGGAATTTCGCTGTAAGTTCTCTCCGGCATCCTGGTATTGTTTCGAATAGTATTGCGTTTTCCTTCGAGTTATCATAAAGTGACTACCCTTACAAAAATGCCTGTTGACATTGAGTAGACCACCTATGAACTTTCTATTGACTGTACTGACAGTCTACAGACATTTACACTGTAGTAACACTTGTTCGTAGAACGTCTAAAGACCTACTACTTACTTCTGTATAAAAATTTTTTTAGCTAGAACGTCTAAGGACTTCTCACTTACTTCTGTCTAAAGAATATTCTAACTACACTGTCGAAAGGCTCCCTACTTACTTTTGTAAAAAGAATATTCTAACTACACTGTCTAAAGGCTTCCTACTTACCTTTGTATAAAGAATTTTTTAGTCATCACATATAAATACTTCCCTCTTAATTCTGTATAAAGAACGTCTTAAATACATCGTCAAATGGCTTCGTTCTTACTTCTATATAAAGACTATTTTAAAGGCACCGTCAAATTGCTTCAGTCTTATTATTGTATAAATAATTTAAGCACACCATCAAATTACTTCCTTCGGAATTTCGCATAAAGAACTTTCTTTACCTAAAAGTGAGAAGTCGTAGAACGTTTAACCTGTACACTGAGCGATTCTTTGACATTTCCCGCAGGACATGTTGATGATTGCAGCTGCACTTGCCTCAACACAAAGTATATGTCGCCTACAAGTGCACCAGAGCTAACTTGTTCGCCACGCGTAGTGTAAGCTGCTTTTGCACTTAAAAATAACATGAGAGATGTTAATCAATTTTCCATTTGTCAAGATAACTAGTATAATTGAGACAGCCCGCAAGCACTGTTCTAGTGGGCACTTCTAACGTCTTTCCAGACTTTTACCTTCACGTATACTCTCTTTCTTCTGCAGTTCAAACTAACAGATGACTCACTTCTTTGATACGGCCGCCTTGCACAAAGATTCAAAGACCAGCACTCACACCAAAAGGCTCCGAGCTGACCCCGAAACGTTCGGTTTTTTGCGTTTCA
This sequence comes from Hyalomma asiaticum, assembly GCA_013339685.2. Lineage (NCBI taxonomy): Eukaryota > Metazoa > Arthropoda > Arachnida > Ixodida > Ixodidae > Hyalomma > Hyalomma asiaticum. The sequence continues at coordinate 31,239 of JABSTT010002409.1, forward strand.
GGTAAAAAAAAAAGAAACGAAGCAGGGGCCTACGCTGGTGTCATCTCGTTTCAACACTAACATTATTTTGCTTTACCAGACAGATTTGTGGCAGCTGTTAACGTTTAATATGTGCTTTGCTCGCTGGCAAAAAAAGAAAAACAACGTAAAACAGCAACAATAGCTCATCTTGCTACCAGCACGGAGCAGTGAATTGCTATCGCACATAAGCTGGTACAATCTCATAATGAGTTAATTGCGCGGCTTTCATATTTCTCTAATTCCCCCAGATTCCCTTTTCATAACAATCTGCCACATAAAAGCCCTTGTGGATATTATGTTTAAAGCTTTGTGCAGGCTCATTTTTCCCGAGCTTTTGCTTTGTGGCTCGCACGCTCATCAAATACACGGCTAGCTGCTTTCCTTGTGTGTGCGCGTAAGTATGAACACATGCGTGTAGCCGTCAAGAGTGGCAAGCACACTTGTTTCGAAGATGTCAAATAATTCTGCCTTCTCAAAGTTTGACCAGGCGGAATTATAGTGATAGCAGCAGTAGCAGTAATACTGCATGTGAAGCAAAAGAAAAAAAAAACGCGCATCGAAGACTTTGCGGATGTCAGTTTTACTCAGCAATGGTAAAACCAAGGTCCTTCAAAGCGACCTTCCAAACCGTGCCGAAAGGCACGCCACGCTGGCACATGCTGCGTGAACAAAATTCCTGAACCAGTACTACTAATTTGCAAGGAGGAGCAACTCCGGCAGTCCCCCCCCTTCCCCCGATGCGGTTCCTCGAATATCCATTGTGCCAAAGCTCTCCGTCCGCTGTTGGCGCACAGCGAGGAAAGGGGTGTTGAGAGAGGGAGAACGGCGTGCACGTGCTGTGTCACCGGTCTGGCAGTTTTGCTTGGACATGCTGAATGCGCCGTGTGTCGGGGGTGCCAGCCCAAACCGTTGAGTTTTTCGACATGTGTGAACTCCTGGATATATTCTTCGATATATGTGAGTGCCTGGATATGAGTGGCCCAAAACTATGTGGTGTTGCCGAAGGGCGAAGCTATTAGGATGTGCTTAAGGCAAGAAAACGGACACCCGGTACAAGCCCTTCACTGTTTTAAGCCAAGATCGCTGCAACTTGCATACAGCAAAGACAAGGCCAAGTAGTAACTACTTCTGCGTCTCGTTGGACTTTTGTTATATCTTCTGACCAGTGATGAACTATTTCCAGTCTTGTATGTCCTGTTAGTGTGATGCGCTTGAATATTTTCTTTTGCTCACACATTTCTATTTGTTGTCGATCGAAGAGGCTTATGTGGTAAGTTTTCCTGCATAATTATTCGTATAATTCTCTTCGTTGATATACCTTCAGCCTAGCAGTGTGCACGCGTGTACCTCGGAATGCTGATTTATATGTGCGAAGCCTATCTGACAGCACATATTGCTTATGATACAATGCCACGTGCCTGCGGTTGGTAGTAAATTACTACTGGAGTGAATTTTCAAGTTAAATGACACTGTCTTTTCTTATTTCCTTTTTTATCAATTAATGAACTTTCTTATAGTTGAAATACTCGTGAACAAATAATACTTCTATGCGAATGTGTTTGTGAGGCTAAATCAGATCTGCTTATTTTAATAATCTATTTATCTAGCCGCCTTGTGCTAAGTAGAGCCTGCTTTACGTTGCCTATTTTAATGTTTACTACCTGATGCTCTTGTCTATTGTTCTTACTGCTGTGTACCAATTAAGGATAATAAATTATTTATTTTGCTACTTCTTCGTATCGTATTTTGCTTACGCTTGGTTGTACAACTCGTTCACACATATCGACAGAAGCTGTCACGGGGTAACATATGTCGGTATAGACCATTCTGAGAATGTGAACAGTGTGTGAATGAACATGCCTCACTAGGTATATTAACCAATTGTTAAAAGGGTATACTGAGACAAATGTTTGTAGATGATCCACAGAAAGTCTACAAACATTTTGGCAGTATGTTCCTAGGGCGTCAAAAGACAAATGTTCATAGGGCACTGGTAGAAAGTAAGCAGACAGCCTATGAACACGCGTCTATGTACTGTTGGTGGCCAATTGTTTCCAGAACGCCAACAAGCAGTCAGTAAAGAAGTACACAGACCTTTGCTAGACATCCTGTAGGTTGTTGGTAGGTTCTAGTAACAATTGTCTTTAGATATGTTTCTAGGGTGTCAAAAGAAAAAGGATTATAGGACGTTAATATGGAGCTAGCAGACACCCTAGAAACAGGTGTCTGTTGAAAGTTGGTGGCCAATTGCAGGCAGGGTGCCCACAGGAAGTTGGTAGAGAAGTATGTAGACTGTTGCTAGACAGTCTGTTAGTTATTGGTATGTTCTAGTAACAATTGTCTGTAGACATTCAATTTAATGCTACTAGAAATTTTTGTAAGGGTAGGGCCACGGCAGTGCCTTAAGGCCCCTTTATAGTCCAGCGCAGTGTTCTCGACGGCCGGCAGCGGCGGAAGTTGGCGACGCCAGGTTTATCAATTTACGTCGGCGCGATAACCGAGCGGTCTATTCTTCAGCGCGCGCGCTGCACCGCGCCGCCTCGGCGCATGCTCATTTGCGCGCGCCCGGCACGCCGTCAGGATGAAAAGCGCGCCAAAATGCAGTGAAACACACCGCCTTCAAAGCAAACGCTGTCCTCCTGTAGCGCTGCTTTCTGCTCCTGAGATTTTCTCGTCTGTCCGAAGTTGTGCTGCGCCTGCTGCCTGAGATTGAGAGCACCTTGAACTCGCGATGGGCTGGACTTACCCCGCACAGCACAAAGTTGCCACGGCACTCCGTATTCGTTGCCTTAAGCGCAAGCGCTCAATGTATATGCGCCCGATATATTGGACAGGCGACCAATCTTCGGTGAATACCACCACCTAGTCGCGGAGCTACGAAGGAACGACCCCGAGTACCACTTCAAGTATTTGAGGTAAAGTAAATGCCGCTGGTATCACTCGTTAAAACGTCTTTTCCTCGTATTTGGCTTCAGCAGAGCGAACAGGGGTAGCACTTAACCCGAACGGCACGTCACATCTTTTTAGCAGTACTCTGAATGGTAAGCTATAATAGCATAGTAATGCGCCTACCGAGATGTTTAACGATAATTTATGATATAGGTCATTTAAATCGGTAGCGGCTGAGCTCTTTTTTTACCATTTAGGTTCAGTGTCTACTAGGGATATTAATTTTTGATTACTCTTGAAGAAGAAAATGTCACATTTCAAGTGGATGAACACGTGTTGTTCGCTGCTTGTCGCATGATTATATTTCCCGTGATTGCACAGCAGCTTCTAGGTAGCGGACGAAAATTTCAGTGTGTTCATCCTTAAGCCACCGCGCGCCTAAATTTTGTGCATAGGATGACGAAGGCATCTTTCGACCACCTGTTGGAAATGGTGTACCCGAGAATTCTACTTCCCCCGAATCACAGAAGGCCAATATTTCCCGCAGAGAGACTAGCGGTCACGCTGAGGTAAAATCGCTATATCACCTTGTGCCAAACATTAAAATGGTATGGATTACTGCATGGCATGACATGGGTTTCTCTTTATAACACCACCTGGACACATCGCGTTACCTTGTTCCTCCTGAAGCAGATGGTGCGCTTTCACATATGATGTGTGAGGTTTGTAATAGCCACCACTTTTATTGAGCACAGAGTATGTGTAAAAATCTCGCTAAACGTTCTCTTATCATGCCATTGTGCTGCCGGGGCGTGTTTTTTTTTTGTACTGCGTAACGTAAGAATCCGTTTGTCTTTTTCTTGAGCAGACCCTTGGCTACAGGTGGATGTGTGCAAGAACTTGCGATCGCCTACCGAATGCACGTTTCAACACTCTCAGGAATTCTCAAGGAAACTCTACCTGCCATATGGGAATGTTTATGGCCAATCGTCCTGAGGATGCCCAGTTCTCATTAATGGCGGGCCATTAGGAAGGATTTCAGCTCCAAATGGAACTTTCCTAACGCGATCGGCGGCATTGACGGGAAGTATTTTGCCATAAGGTGTCCCGACAACAGTGGCTCTAACTACCACAACTATAAAGAATTTTACTCCTTACTAGTTCTTGCAGTACTTGATTCAAATGATAGGTTTGTGCTAGTGGTCATAAGCGCGGAAGGTCGATTGCCAGGTGGCTCGTTTTTTGCGCAGAGCACCATCAGAGACAGGTTTGAGGAAGGTTCACTTGGGCTGCCTTCGGGAGTGTCAGGATGGCCTCTCTGCATGGTGGGTGACGCAGCCTTTCCACTGCTCACGTATTTAATGCGACCCTACCCAGGGAGAAATCTCACCGAGAAAAAGAAAGGGTTCAATTATCGGCTTTGAAGGGCACGACGCTGTGTGGAAAATGCCTTTGGCATTTTGGTTTCCCCATGGCGTGCCTTCCTTGGCACCGCTACCGGCCAGCCTGAGCTGCTAGAAGAAATGATTAAGGCAGCCGTGTGTCTTCACAATTTCTTGATGGGTGACAGTGCGTACTGTCCAAACGGGTGCTGTGACAATGTCTGTGGAGGAAATGTCACTGAAGGTAGCTGGAGGGAGACAGTCACAGCATGTGCAATTGGGCCTTCTCACAGCCGCCCTTCACCATCTGCCATGGCTTTACGGGATGAAATAGCCGACTATTTCGTATCGAATGAAGGTGCTCTTCCTTGGCAACTTCGAGTTGTACGGAGATGTTCAATCATTTTTCTTTAGTTCGCCTCCACATTTGTATGTTTCCTTTGTATACTGTTTCCTGCGTACATAGTCTTTTAGTTTCCGCTTCTTAACTGTTCCTCTTAACTTACGTTGTTACATAAAAGACAGCAAGCTCCACAGTTCATACGTTGCTGCAATATCGTGTTTTTGCTTTTCCACAGTAAGAAAAATAAAAGAAACAAGCGGGAAGGCACTTCAACGCTTTATTTCATAAATGTGAACACAAAAAAAATGACAGAAAATAAAATGAGGCACGAACTCCCGGTGTTTATAAGCTTATTCGAGCTCTGCAATCATCTGCATTATTTTAGCTTTGCAGGCCGCAGTTCTTTCCTTGGGCCACCTGTCAAGGGTCATCCCAACTGACAATCCAAAAGCTTCATTCTCTGTCATTTTTTTATCAAGCAGGGACACAATTTGCTGGTCTAAGGTGTCCTCTTTGCGTTTCCGCGTGTGGGGTATGTCCCTGATTATTTCGTTGTGTGTCATGTATTGCTTGTGACCGCTGACTTTCGTGTGTGGACTCTTGCACGGAAACTTCATTAGAAGATGCCGCAGCAGGAGAGTTGGGAACCTCCGATGGTGAAGAAGTTTCGCCTGTCATGGCGTTGAAGATGTCTTCAACGTTTTCTCCAGATTCATTGCTATCAGGCTTGTCCGCTCCATGTGGTAGAGGCGCCAGTTACACGTGGTTCTAGATGAAAAAGAAATGAATTGCCGTGAAAAAAGCTGTACACTCCATATGAAACACTAACTTTAAATGACATCACAACTACAGTCGTCACGCTTCACAGAACGGTGCCCCTAGGAAAAGCCGTCGATTTGCTGCGTGATACACGCCTGCACACCATGCCTTAGCATTGACGCTGTCGGCTAATAAATTTCCGGGAAGATGATAAGAGCACTCAAACATGCTAACATAAAAGGGAAAGTGCTGGGATGCATTAAACAAACTGAACAAGAAATATCAGCGAGACCTTATCGAAAGAAAACAAAAACTGAGTGAGGTCATCAAGTTTAACATAATAAAAGCAGGGCCAAAGCATCACGTGAATAAACACGAGAAACTTTTCTTGCAAGCAGAAGACGGTGAGAAATCACTCACTTTTAGAAAACAGGTAACACAACAGCTAGACTGAAATAATCCAGCTGAGGCTAACATTGTTTTCACCTTATATCAGGAATCACTTAGTTTCTGCCTTGGGTTGGCACTTTTGTAACTTCTCGGTAAGGCAGAGAGTCCGAAAAACGCAAGCAAACATTGGATATAAATAATAGCAATGAACAAATCCTAGCAAATCATAGCACTTCGCCAGCGGATTAAACTTGATTCGGTTCGGAAGTGCACAAAGCCGAAAAAGCACAGCCAACAAAGAGGAAGCACATGTGACAAAGAGCGGATCAAGTGCAAATGCCTAACGAAAACTAGCCCAAAGGAGCGGACGGTTAACTCACTTCCTTGGACGGCCGTACTACTTGTAAAATTCCATCGGCTGCGCGAACTTCCATGTTTTTCGAGCAACGAAGCCGCTGGCGCTCCTCTTTGTCTACTCTATAGATTTTTGTTCTCTGGTGTAGCTATCACGCAGCCGCTTCCACAATTTTTCGCAGTCAGCAGCTGAAACGACCAGGCAAACCGATATTGCATTCGCAACAAATCCGGTGCAAGGAATGCATGAAAACGGTGCTTCACGAATTTGCTTACCTGCGGCGAGGCCGCACTCTGCTCGAATCGCTTCCCAGGCATCGTCTTTTCGTAATGCGCATCGGTAATCCAATTTCCTTGTGTTGTAGACGCAGGGATACTTGCATATTCTCGATGAGGCCGTCAGAGAATCCGTCCGTTTTCGACGTAGTGCAGCCGCCCAATTCTTTTAGTAGAGAGCTGGGCGGCGACCATTTTGTGCGTGAGCACCGCATGACGGAGCCAACTTGCAAACAGGTCGAGGCTATGTGCACCCACTGACGCAGCGCGCACGGCTTCGACCTTCATCTCCTAGGCTGTTCTTTTTTACGGAAGACACCTTCATATCTCCTTGATTCAGGCGAAGAAGCAACATGAATCGTTTTATTCTTATTTTATGTTCCCAAAACGGGCATCGCGTCGAGCAATAGCGGGAACAAAATTGAAACGCACGCTGTTCGCATCCAATCGTGAGATAAGACGAAGAAGTTGGATCGGTCAATACGTTTCTTGCTGACACAAGCATTCTTTATCCCTTTAAGGAAAAGTTACTAATCATACGAGTGCTTTACCGCGACAGCTCTCTCTATGCATCTGAGTTAAAACAAAATCTTTTTAAGCATTTTACTGAAGCCTTGCTTGCTTGCTAAAAAGACAAAAATGAAATAGAAGGATTGCATCAATGTTCGAGGCGTACAGGAAGTTCAGTAGCGGGTGAGGCCATCAAAAAGCCGGAAAGCTCCACTACGGCACACATGCGCCTTGGCACGGAGTACTCAGCGCCTGTGAGAGATAGCTGTCGGCTTTCCGTTCTTCCCAGTAACTTCTGATGACCTCCCATAACTCAGCAGAAGTGGCCCTGTGGAGATCCATTTTCACCGACTTAAAACGCCCCAGACGTTTTCAGTGATGCGCATGTTTGCTCCGTGGGGGACAATCTAGCGTCATCACGCCAAGGCCATCAACGTGAGCTGTCACTGCGTGTGCCGTGTGCATAGGGGAAAGAACATGCTCCAGCACCAAATGTACAGTCCATCCAGCTCGTGAGGAAGGGGCTGGTGATCAATCAGTTACATACTCGGAGCACACACGACCGTGAATGCGGTCCGCGCTCATCTTAGTGATAACTACGCACACGGTCACAGTCTAGACATCTTGCCACTTCTTTTGATGTCCTGGACGTAACAGCGATAGCATCTTTAGGAAAAAGTAGACAGCACTCAAGCAATGCGGACGCTTAACCATAGCGTCTTCAAAGTGCACATTGCACAGCGCTTCACCGGCTTGTTTTCTCATAGCGATGAAAATGCCATGTTCACCATGGCCACATGGACTACGCAGACATGCAACACACCAATTATACACGTGCCAGATATCCTGCCCTTCGTGGCTGCAGAATCCGAGCTCTCACTACGAGGGAAGCACGAAAATTGTGGAACGCAGCAGTGAGTCGTCCTAACACGACGGGTGAGCGCGTGAACCCCGCGGAGAGAGAGGAGGCGGAGTGTGCGTACTTGTGGTATTGTAATTGTGAAGAAAGTAGAAAGGAATTGAAGTGGACGAAAAGACAAGCTGCCTTTGGTGGGAACCGAACCTACGCCTCCTGGCAAGAAAGTGTGTTCCACACACGCCGCCTTGGCCATGAGTAGCGCTGCCTAACACTCCCACGATAACACGTACATAAATACACAATAAAGTGGACGGGGGGACGACCGCCTTCGTAGCTCAGTGGGGATTCCACTTCCGGCCACCGTAGTGAGCGGACGCGGAATGTCGTGCTCCTCGAAAGGGGCGGATTTAGCGGCCCAGCTGGGTCGCGGTACCAGGTTCATGGATACGCCGACGCAGGAATACCAGCTTATTTTGCCACAACTGCCTACAGGTACGACCGTAACAACAACCGTTTTTTTACACGCTGACGTGAAGGCGCGACCTTATCGAGTTGAGCATTTCCGCGATGCTTTAAGCCGCCTGCAGCTTATGCCGGAAGTGATGGCCCTAGGTGCCTATCAAATGAATCACGTATGGGCGATTACGTTCAAGGATGAAAACGGAAAAAAGAAGATGCTGTCCACCAAAGCCTTAAGCGTTAAAGATCACAAGTGTGTCGTGATAGACCCTTGTAATCAAGATGTCAGGATGAAGCTATACTGGCTTTTGCACACAACCCCGGATGAAGTTGTGAGAACCGCCCTCTTGCCCTTCGGTACTGTGACCGAAATTTCCCGGGAAAAATGGCGTGTGCAAGGCTGTGCGGACAAAGGGTCTCACACGCGTCTGGTGTCCTTGCGCTTGAAGGCGGGATACACCGTGGAAGACTTGCCGCATCAACTTCGTGTTGGAGAAGACCACGCACTCGTGCACGTCCCAGGCAGACCACCGCTCTGCCTCCGGTGCCGCGGCACCGGGCACATACGGCGCGAGTGCCGAGTACCACGCTGCGGGCTCTGCCGTCGCTTCGGTCACGACGAGACCCAGTGCGTGCGCAGTTACGCTAACGTGACGGGCCCCGGAGGAAATGAAGCCATGGAAGAACACTACATGGACCAGGCTGATGCGGAGGCGACCGCCAAGGAAGGCGGGTATTCGGCGAAAACTGGTGGAAAGCAACAGACGGAAGCTTCCGGTGACAGCCAGGAAAAAGGCGACGGCGCAGCTGTACTCGCTGCCAGCATAAAGGCACCTGATGCAAGGGAGGAAGATGCCAAGAGGGAAAGCATTGTCCAGGCTACCACAGAGGCCTGTGCGGGCGGACCAGCTAAGGAGGGTCTTGACATGGAATGCGAAGAAAGTGCTACTCCAGCGGTCGGAAAGAGACAGCTTGAAGTATCCGAAGAAAACGGCAAGCCGGAAGCTTCTGCTGGCGAACCACTCCCAAAGGCGCAGTTCACCAGACGTCCGACCCTCAAGATACAACCCAAGGTGCCGCCTGATAGGAGGGCGACACCACCAGCAGCGAAGAAGACAACGCCAGCAGATCCGCCTTAGCGGGTACGTGGACTCTTGAGATTTCCCGACTGGCCTGGGGGCAGACGTGCAGAGTTTAAAGATGTGCGCTGCAAGAGCAGACGCCTTTGCCTGGCCAGAGATGGCTAGGCCACTTCAAGAAGAGCGGCTAGATGTGAGTCTGTCACCCGGCAATATGTACGAGTCGCGATGTGGGGGGCTTGTCTCATCACTCTCTGGTTCTTCGAATTCGGCAATTGCACTAAAGATAGCCACGTTGAATATACGAGGCTTAACAGCGAAAAAAAGGCAAGCACAGGTAAAGAGAATACTCATCGAAGATGAAATAGACATATTAGCCCTGCAAGAATCGAAGATTGAGAGTGAGGAGCAAGCGGACCGCATGGTAAATATGTTTAATGCTAATTATGACGTATGTGTGTGCCATGCCGTTGGGAGGTCTGGAGGGTGCATTCTATTTTTAAAACGTTCTAGCAGTATAATTGTAGAGGGGGTCGTGACTTCTGACGACGGACGATTAGTACTCTGTGACATGTCTGTATTTGGGGAAAATGCCGAATTGTTTGTGTGTACGCGCCAAACGTTGCGTCCCATAGAAAGTGTTTTTTTGATTATGTAGCCACCTTCTTAAAATGCGACAGAGTCGTTATTTTGCTTGGCGATTTCAATTGTGTCTGTATGCCTGAGGATAGTGTTAAGGGTGTACCAGTACGTGATAAAAGTGCCTTGCGGCTTAGTGAAATAGCTGAAGAGTGTGCATTAGTAGACGTTGGTGATGTTCTCCGTAGCAACTATGTGCAGTTTATGCATTTTCAGCAACAAAGCCATGCTAGACTGGACCGCATTTATGTGGCTGAAAATATCGTACCTTTATGCGCGAATTATGCTGTGAAGCATGTCAGCTACAGCGACCACAGTCTAGTCACGGTCGAAATTGGTAGAAAAAAGAAAAATATGAAGTTTAACTGGGAATTATGGAAGTTAAACGAAAAACTCTTGAAAGATGAGACCTTCGTGAAAGTTGTGAGCCAGAAAGCTAGGGACGCTCTCTCCATTGAGAACACGAGCATTATAGCCGTTTGGGAGCAATTTAAAAATGATGTCAAAATGTATGCGATCGAGAGAGCAGGAATCGTACGATATAAGGAAAAACAAAAAGAGAAAGAATTACAGTGTACGCTCGATTACTTACTAAATGCCGACAGCACAATACCCGGATTACTCAGTAAAGAAATCAAAGATGTTAAAAGACAGATGGAACGCATCGCTGAAGAACGATATATGGGTGCAGTGATAAGAGGACGTGCGGAACGCTTCATGATGGGCGAAGTGCCCACAAAACGTGCGCTTGCAGAGGAAAAGCGTTATGCAATGAGAAATGAGATTAAAGAAATACGCTATGAGGGTGTGCTATCAACAGAGCAGGATTTTATCGAAAACGCATTCCTAGAAAGATATCGAACATTACTGGGTATAGAAATGGAAGTGCAAGATGAATATATAAGAGAGTTTTTATCACTGATGCCAACGCTGGATGAGACGCCGATAACGATAGAAGAAGTTGGGCAAGCAATTGATCACCTTCGGACAGGTAAGTCGCCTGGGCCCGATGGCATAGGGGCAGGATTTTATAAAACTTTCAAGACTGAAATATCGGAGATACTACACCGCGTGTTAATAGAAGCATACGATCTAAAGCAATTGCCTCCATCGTTTAGAGCAAGTCACGTTATACTCATCCCGAAGAATGATGATGCTGAGAAGTTGCAGTCGGTGGAAAACTATAGGTCTATAAGTCTCACGAATGTAGACTACAAGGTATTTATGAAGGTTTTGGCCAAAAGACTTCAAACAGTGATTACGAGCGTTGTTGGTTCACACCAAACTTGTGGAATCAAAGGTAGGAGCATCTTCACTAATATTCATACGGCAAGAACAATTTTGGAGTGTTGTGATGCGTCCTATGGACGAATAGCAATGATACAATTGGACTTAGAAAAAGCATTTGACAGAGTAAGTCAAGAAATACTATTTGCGATACTGGATCGCGTTAGTGTGGGGACTGTAATAAGAGATGGAGTGAAAATGGCATACAAGAATTGCTCTACCAGACTAGTAATTAACAAAAGACTTACCCCGGACATAGCTGTGAAATCTAGCGTGCGTCAAGGTTGCCCTTGCTCAGCTCTGTTGTTTGCAATCTACTTAGAACCCTTGTGTTTGAAAGTGTTGAATAATACAAAAATAACAGGGTATCAGTTTTTGTCAACGGAAGTAAAAGTCCTAGCGTACGCTGATGATATCGCGATATTTTGTGAAAATGAGAAGAGTATAGTGGAGGCTATAGGGGATGCACGAACCTTTTGTAGACTCACAGGAAGTGCGATTAGTTGGCACAAGTGTCTAGGTTTCTGGCACGGTGAATGGAGTGCAAAACCAGCACAAATGCAAGGGATCAAATTTACAAATATGCCGTCCAAGTATCTCGGCGTTCCTCTGCAATATTATCAGGAAACCACCGAGCAATGGGCCGCCGAAACTGAAGAGATTAGGACCAAAACGACTAAATGGGGTGGGTGTGAGCTTTCCATGTTTGCGCGCGCTGCGGTTTGCAATGTGTTTCTTGTTGCGAAAGTGTTTGATATGCTGCAGGTATTATCTATGTCGCGAGTGTGTGTACAAAAGTTGCATCGAATATTTGCCGTATTTATATGGAGATCTACTTGGGAACGTACTTACAGACTTAATCTTTTCCGCAAGGTAAAGAAAGGGGGACTTGGTTTGTCGCATTTGTTCCTCAAACAGATTGTTTTGCGTTTCTTTTATCTGAGAGGTCAAAGTGATGGTTTCCTACGCGCTGTTATACAAGTACGACTGCGCGACGAGTTAC
>JABSTT010002410.1:0-41558 GCA_013339685.2 Hyalomma asiaticum
TGCACTCAGGTAGAGGTGTAAGTGACGTACAACATTGCGCTTGCGCAAGTTCGTGTGCATGTTTAACGCGCGATTCAGCGCATAAATTGCTACAATATCCTCTACATGCAGCTCGTGCGCTGCTTAGATTCGAATTTAGAACTTTCCACGTTCGTGTTACCGCTGCTTCAGTGCCTGCAACACAGGTGAGCTTCTTTACTTGCTTCGGGTCGTGTTTTGTTTGTTTGTTGTATGGTCGTGCCTGTCCGGCTCTCGTCTTGTGAAATGTCAATCCCATTGGGTCACCGAAAAGCAAGTTTATCCAACTGTTACTGACAAGCACGTTCGCCGGACCTATGTGCCGAGTATTCATGTGCAGCAATGTTTCGTGCTCCAGGCACTGCAGTCCCCATGTTGCATTTCTCACGTAGTTGTCAAGCATCCCACTGCAGCCGCCATGCTGCTGTCGAGCCACATGCATGTGCCGCAGGTGACGAGACGTCGCAGCTACTTTCTTGACTGTGCAGTTTGACAGGTTTCAAACAACGCTCACATGGGTTCATGACACCTCTGCATACGCAGGCATACAAAACTCCTGCATGCCATGTGACTGGTTTTCATTTTTGTCTGAAAAAGACAGTTCCACTTACTCAAACTCGGCTACCACTCCCTGTTCAACAACGCTTTCATCAGTTCAAGCCTCTGAATTTCCGTGAGCTCCATTTGTCACTTTGACGTATGTGTTGCATTGTCAATATGATCATGCACATAACACGCGCGAACTGCATGTATTTTCATGTTCAAGTTAAACAGCTTCTTGAAGAAACTTTGCTGCCAAATGTCCGAGAGCACTAGGTTTGCAATACTCAGTGATTTATGAAAGACAGTTTCTGTGTTCGGTGGCTGGATGCGAGCGTACAAATAAAGAGGTAGCAGCTCGAACAGAAAAAGTAGAATATAAAGCATCCACACTGCTTTATCAAAGTACTTCGAAGCACAAAAAAAAAGCAGACGCAAGAAGACATGAACTGAATGAACATTCACTTCAAACTGAAGTTTTATTGTCAGAAAAACTGCCACCTTTAAACCTTCACCAGCATGACAAGAAACACCAAAACGCGAGCATGCATAGGCGAAACTGGCCGCAGCGTTAATGTTACGCTCGGAGAGCACCATAGCTTGCTCAAAGGTTCCCCCTACTCACATCTCATGATGCACTGTTGTCCAAAGTGTGGGTGCAAACCCAAACTGAAGAAAACTGCGCTTCTTTTTCAGCACCATGAAAGCCTAACTTGGGAAACTTTAGAGACCTTTTAAATTAAAAAAAATCACTTCGTGCGTTCGACAGATTTCTAGCAAACTAACCTTAGAAGTAGCCTACTGAAAAAGTAGTTTGCACTTTGATGTACACACAGCTGCCGAACAAGGGCGCGCCATGCACAGTTATTTTGGTAATTTATGCTTTATAATGCTCATGGGAAACGAATTGTTCTGTTTATTCATGGTGTTCACTCTTCGTATTTTTTTAGCTGATACAATTGAGCATGCATGTACTTTGGTGTTTTTTGCCATGGTGCTAATGGGTGAAAGCTGGCCGTTGCTCAACGATAAACTTGAATGTGTAGAGCTTATCCCGTCCAGTTTTTACGTACCTTTATGGATTCATTTAAACTCACCGAAGTATCTGTTCTGCTAAACCTCTTCGTCTTAGATTGATGTGGTTAACATCCTAGCATCATGAGCAGACTCATACATATTCATTATCACAGAGCTTATATAATGAGGCGTTTTGCTTCACACGTCATACATGTCATCTGCATCGTATTTTTGTATTTTGCATCATGTGCAACCCTGTTTCAGCTAATTGTATGTCAGCAGTGCAAATGTGTCATGCTCAAATAGTGTTTATCAGTATGTCCAGTAGCCTGCATATCAGACTACTTAGAAGCCCTTTGTCATGCTATTTACCACTGAGCTTCTTCCTGCACCCCTATTCTCAGCATACAGGAAAATAACCCTCATTAAAGTCAAGCATCGTTTTCCTCTGTTTTTGCGAACAAGTACAATTAAAAATTTTGCCTTGCATGATTCATTGTCTTCGTACGAACACTGTAAACATGCCATGAAATGAAAGAAAACTTAGCCAGTAAAGCAATTTAGTGTTAGGCGCTCATGTGTCAAGGACTCTTTTTTTTATTATTCGCCAAGACAGGAAAGTAATAGTCAAGCACTGAAGCGCGCCTTTAAAGTAATGCGGTCAGCTTGCTGCTGAGCGTGGTCGTGCAGTTTGCTGGTTTTTACATGCCAGAACTGTGATATAATTATGATGCATGCTGTAGTGAAAGACCGCAGAACAGCTTTGACACCTAAGGTTCTTTCTTGTCCATCTAAACTTAAGCACACTGGTCTTGTTACATTTCACCCTCGGTGTTCACTGCCGTGTCCGATAAACCTGTGCCCTCGAGCTTAGCACTGAGCCACCTTTCTTGCTATGCAAAGGTGGGTCGCAGAAGAGAGTGACACAGCATCCCTGAGCAATGTAATTGTAGGACATGGCCACGACACGAAAGTTCACCATCCAACATTGCAGGCAAGTACAACTTGGAGTTCATTCTTCCAAGCTAGATTATTGCGCTAGACAGAACGGCGTGATGTTTTTTGCGCTATTGCTACAATGATCTGCTTTGCGAGTAACAAATAAGAAGCATTCCTCAACATTGCAACGTACATCAACACTTGCACTTGCGTGTAGTATTTGTGGCACTTGCTGAGTACCAGCTTCCCGCCCACATGTTAACATATGTAGCATGGGTGATGCCTCTATCAATGTCAATGAGAATTTCGCTTTTCTTAGAAAAGGCCACTTGATTTCCATGAGGTAAGTAGTGTCCTTCACTGAAAAAAGGCCGACTGTGTGGTGCACGCGCACACCTATCGACGCACGGCCGCACTAAATGCTGTGCCTCGCCTCCAGGGTTCTCCGACTAAGCCTGACGCGACCAAGCCGTACCGTATGGTGCCTGCACTGCCAGATTTCTTAGTCTCGTCCCCACCTCCCTTCGTTTATCATTTGAAAAAAGCGCACTAAAACCTCTTTCCTGCCAGCCACTGTGTTGTACGGTCTTTATGCCACTCGTCGCCCCAACATAAGAGTCTGGGCTGCGACATAGCCATGGATGCTCTTGATGCACCACCAGTCCAGTCTAGAAAATGACCAGGACATTTTCAGTACCAATAAAACATTTTGCAAGAGTAAGTTCGACATCCCAGTCGAAACGTGTAGCTTGCTCCGCATGGTAAAAGAAATGTGCATTACCTCCACCACCACAGCAAAAGCTTTCCTTTAGAGCTCTTGCCGAGCAACTGGCTCCATCCTCACACCTGGAAATGAAAACACCAACCATTAGACCTGTTCATTCATTTCAAGACACGCCATAGGCTGTGGCTTTTGAAGAAAGCCTAGACGCATGCAAAAGTGCTTTCAGCAAGTTCCTTGTGATATTTACTCGAGTGGAGAAATGTGTGGGCTACAGGTGAATTGATGCGGGTCCGCTTTTCTTGATGCCGTCTGTGAGCAAAAGTGCTGTTACATTTAATGCATACATTCGGAGAACACATCTCTAGCTGCCCTCCTCGCATTCACTGCTTGCCTGTCTCTTAGCGATTGCGCAGAGCCATAGTCTGTCAACACACTGCAAATTCCTAGTCTAGTAGATCTTAGCGTCCACACTTAGATGTTCTATGTACTATCGGCATCAAATGAAACGCGAACAGCGGAGCGCGTGGCACAAGCCTTATCAATGGCATAGTGCGCGCCGTCCACCAGTCATCGATATAGACAGGCCCGCACATCCGGTGTTGCAGCACTGCGCGATCCCCTATAGCGCAATATTTCTGCTTGTGTTGCAGTTGTGCTATTTGATAACGCACTATAGGGGGATCGCGCAGTGCTGCCCAAACCGGATGTGCGGGCCTGTCAATGGTGATGACTGGGCGGCGAACACTATACTGTTTCTAATGCTTGAAACACGCGCTCCGCTGTTCGCGTTTCATTTGATGCCGATAGTACTCTTCATTCCTAAGTACCAATTTTTGGTACGTGCCCTCTGCCCTCATCATGTGCCGCACTTATTGCTGCTGGTGTCCTAGGAGAACCCCAAGTTGCTGTACATCCTCCTTAGTGATAACCTCATCAACAAGGCTGTTAGGAATTCCTTGTACACATCATCAGCGTTTGGCATCAGTCTTTAAGAAGCCTCGTCATAGAGCATTTGATATGGGAAAGTGTTTCATCGCATATGATCGCTCCAAAGCTTCACGCACCTTGCCTGCAACACCTACATGCATGCAAAAGTGCTTCAGCAAATTACTTGTGAGATTTCTTTGAGTGGAGAAATCTGTTCGCTACAGATGAAGTGATGCGGGTCCGCCTTTCTTGGTGCCACTTGTTAGAAAAAGTGCCGTTACATTGAATGTATACTTTCTGAGGACACATCTCTTGCAGCTGCCCATCTCACATTGCTACCTGTCTCTGCTTCCCTGCGCAGAGCATAGTCTGTCAACACACTGCCACGAGTGGTTGTTAGCTGGACGAAACGTTAAGTTAGTGGGAGAGACATTGCAGGTGAATGAAGTTCATGATACCAATTGAGCACGAGTAAGGAAAACGACGCTTCACGGCCACATTTAACAGTGAAATGTACTATCCCTACTTTTTCTAAAATCAACGGAGGGGCAGCATGGATTTGCTGTTTCTCATCATGGATAAACAGTAGCGGTGATCCAAACTAAAACCGTCATGAAGCTGGTCTACGCTCACCCCGCTGTGTTTTGGAAGGCAATTGTGCCGTTGGCTTCAATGCATTGCCGAAGGGCAACATAGAGGGGCGCTTTGGGGCACTGAATAAAATAAATCATCTACATCTATTGAAAAGGCATGACCTATCCGCTGTTCGAGCTTCAGCACGTTGGCAAGATCGTAAGAATTCTTAATGCCAAAGGGTCTTCAACTTACAAACTTTTTATGTTTGAGCAAGAAGCGGCTTATGTGCAGCTACCATGTACCTTTTTCGCTAACAATTGTCCTGAAAGGTAAATCGCGTTTATGTGTTTTCGCGGCAAGAAACACTGATAACCTGTTCGCTCTAGAGTCCGCAATAGCTCTAGCTAATCTCTGCACCTCCATGAATTTACATGGGGCTACTGCCTTGCCTTTAATTCGGGTAGCGGACGCCTTACCAGCAGCAAAGGTCTTTGAAATAGCTTTTAAGGTCTTATCCTTGTATCCGCTGCATGGCATGACGACGAAACTTCCATCATTTGTCAGCTTGTAGGAGAGACAGGTCATTATCCTCGCAGAAAGTGATGATCTTGTCCATTATAGCTTTAATAACGTTTGCTGTCGGGCTAGTTGGTGCATAGCTGAACTTGAAGTCATGGCGCAAAAGGTTAGACAGGACCGAAGAAGGACACGTAAGACACAGACAAGCGCACACTCGCAACTAAATTTTATTCCTCCGAACGCTTAGTTAAGTACCCTCAAGCATGCGCAACACCACCGAGGCAAAATAACAATCTCTGAACACACTGCCTGATCAAAACCTATCAACTAAAACCGATACTCATTCTGATACAGAGTTACAGAAGGAACGCTGACACACATATCGCCAGCATTCTGTATGTACATAGCCTCAGCCAATTCCCCTTGCCACCTTATCCTTGCTCTTCCGCAAAATGCATGTGTTGTGCAGCAGTGGTTTACATGTACAAGCCCTGCAATGATATGGCAAATGAGATCCGGTACCATTCCCTATCGACAGGGCCGTGCTCTGCCAGCCGATCATTAATACACCGTCCAGTCTGGCCGATATACACCCTACCGCAACTCCACGGAATTTTATAAACACACCAATTGAACATTTCTTAATATAATGCGTTTTCTTCGTGTGTTCTTCCCACACTCAGGACTCTTAACAGACGACACTCGAGCACAAATACGAGACAGTTTTTTCGGGGCCGAAAACACTACCGGTACGTTATATCTAGCAGCCACATTTTTCAACGAATGAGATACCTTGTGTACGTAGGGAATGACGACAGGACGGTTATCCACATTATTACCTGGCGAAGCACCACTAACATCACGCCGAGCTTTTTTCACTAAAGCCTCGCAAACAGAACCTAAAAGGACTGACGGGAAACCCGCAGAAACAAGTCTAGAGACTTGCAGTTCAAAGCTTTCTTTAACTGCATGTGAGCAGGACCTGTCTAAGCCATCTGCAAGCTAGAAGTTGCTATCGCTCTCTTGACATTCTTCGAATGGGCGGAATGAAATGGCGAAAATTCTTTCTGAACACGAGGGTGATACATCCAACAGATATGGTCTTCGTTAATCGTGAGAAGAATATCTAAAAATTGAAGTTTATCACCAGTAGGGAGCTCATGAGTAAACCTGAGCCCTAGTCCTAGCGCCTTAAAAGCTGCGGGTTTCTGCGGGTTTCCCGTCAGTCCTTTTAGGTTCTGTTTCGAGGCTTTAGTGAAAAAAGCTCGGCGTGATGTTAGTGGTGCTTCGCCAGGTAATAATGTGGATAAACGTCCTGTCGTCATTCCCTACGTACACAAGGTATCTCATTCGTTGAAAATGTGGCTGCTAGATATAACGTACCGGTAGTGTTTTCGGCCCCGAAAAAACTGTCTCGTATTTGTGCTCGAGTGTCGTCTGTTAAGAGTCCTGAGTGTGGGAAGAAACACACGAAGCAAACGCATTATATTAAGAATGTTCAATTGGTGTTGTTTATAAAATTCCGTTGAGTTGCGGTAGGGTGTATATCGGCCAGACTGGACGGTGTATTAATGATCGGCTGGCAGAGCACCGCCCTGTCGATAGGGAATGGTACCGGATCTCATTTGCCATATCATTGCAGGGCTTGTACATGTAAACCACTGCTGCACAACACATGCATTTTGCGGAAGAGCAAGGATAAGGTGGCACGGGAATTGGCTGAGGCTATGTACATACAGATGCTGGCGATATGTGTGTCAGCGTTCCTTCTGTAACTCTGTATCAGAATGAGTATCGGTTTTTAGTTGATAGGTTTTGATCAGGCAGTGTGTTCAGAGATTGTTATTTTTGCCTCGGTGGTGTTGCGCATGCTTGAGGGTACTTAACTAAGCGTTCGGAGGGAATAAAATTTAGTTGCGAGTGTGCGCTTGTCCTGGTCTTACGGGTCTTCTTCGGTCCTGTCTAACCTTTTGCGCCATGACTTCAAGTTCATTATAGCTTTCCCGTTGAAGCCGGTTGTTTTAGCGTAGTTCTCGCCAGGCTGTCTGCACCGTCCAGAACGCACCTTTCTTTGTTCTCTCCCTCCGCTTTAGGAGCTAGACGCCGGTTAAAGGCCAAGCAACTCGTTGCAAGCAATATTTCGGTCCTCTAGCTAAAGGATCCGCGATGTCTTTTCGAAGTGTAACGTTGCCAAGTGCCACAGCGTCGCGTCTAGTTTCCTGTTTCGGCGGGTATTGAAGGAACTGTGCAGGATTTGTCATCATACAACTCAGAAGTACCTCAGTGGGTCTGGCCCGCTTGCCGTGTGAGGCATCGTAGCTTCTTCTGGTCAACCATTCGTTTTCTTCATGTAAGCACGCGGCCAGTAACCAGTCCTTAAAAATGCCACTTGTCCCCATAGTTCTGTCCTTATTTTACTAACACGTCTAGCATCTTCCAAAGAAGGCGTTACATATCGAAAAAGAGCACTTACTTCAGCTGGAACATGTCCTTTCTTGAGACGGAAGCCGATGAACCTTGCTCTGCAGGTGGTGAAGGCGATTCCGCTCGCGATCTTCAAGGCATCAGGCTCGTCGGAAGAAATTCAAAAGGAAGGGCCCACCGTAGAAGAAAGTTGACTTAGCAGAACATGTTGCGGGGCTAGTTGGTCTTGCGTTCTTCTAATTTCAAACTAAGCAGCGCAAACACACACGGACGCAGAGAGACTGGAGAGGATGGGCGCTGCACTCCAACTAAGTATATTGGAAACAGCACTCGTTCAACCGGACAATACAGATGAAAATGAGCGCATGCGCGTGCATTTGTGCAGATTAGAGGGTCCCTAATATCTCTCCTGCTTAACAGTCTAATTTAACTGTCACGCAAGGAGAACGAGGTGGTGCTGATTGATGCACAGTCCCCTCTCTGAATGACAGTTCTCGTGCTAATCTATCCCTCGGGCAAGCACACACAGACGTCCAACAAGTGCATCCACTCAGGCGGCAGTTCTTGGGCAGCGTACACACTTCTTACCGTACGCCACGGTTTCTCAGTGGATTAATATGTAGTTGAACGCGGGTTTTCGGCATGGTGATCACACAGTCCCGATATCCATAGGCTGTACAAATCAAGTACTAGGAACATATGGTGTGGACCGGCAATCTTTTAAGACGGTCCACCCCTCACTGTCTCCATCACTATGGAGTGATGTCCATGTCCTTTTCAAAGAGCCTGCTGAAGAATGTCCCCAGAAAATGTTGCGTCTGTACAGTCAATAAAACAGTGATCAATTGTTTCCGCTCGTGGACAGAGTCGGCCTGTTAGTACATCCTGTTAAGTAAGTACATCCTGTTAAGGCCGATTTAAATAACGTGAACGATACAAGGGTCTGGGGAAATCGAGTCTACCAGTGGAGCTGAAATCGCTTTTAGGCTCGCGACTGAGCTGCCATCACAAAATAACTATACTGGTATCGCAATACCAAGCCATGGAATCGCAATAACGATTGTGATGTTACATTCCATAATAGTAATACGCCGCTGAGCGTCGCGGAAGCTGCATTGCATAACCAGTGCGAGGAATCATTTGAAAACAACACAGGCCTTGTAGCCCTGCACCCTTTACAGAGGCATCATCATCACCCTTATGAAACGATCTTCTTCACCTTTTCCGTCATCGTTATTACGAAGTGCTCCCTCATGAAGCATTTTTGTCGTATCGTGCCATACGTCACGCCATAGGCAACGTGCGCAGCCCCGACAGCAACCTGAGTAGGCTTTCGATATTCCTGATGGCTCGATCACTTGGCTAGATCCCCAAGCATTCACAATGGCCTCTAAGAAAGTCGCTCCTCCAACGTACGCTTTCACTGTCCTGCGATTCCGCCCAGGCCTGTGTTTTTTTGCTTTTCTTCTATCTTAGGTTTATGAGAGGACCCACACGCATCCGACCAGCCCGCACTGCCAAAAGCATCCTGTCCTCTCGAGCAGTGACCATTATATTAGAGCATGTCCATGTTGATGTGCTGCATGTTGCTACTGGTATTTCACTAGCATCGATTCTCCGCATTGATATCTGCGCAGCTATAGGTATCTGTCTGCAGGACCGCCATATGCTTTTAAAATGTTCACACAAATTGCAAGGCTTTTAATATTAGATTTTCTCGTTCATCTAAATGTTCCAGTAGTCCAGAAAGGATGTAAAATTACTTTGCATTAGTTAATGAATGAGAAGGCGAAGAAGGAAAACTTGGACTTTGATTTTGTTCTATAAAAGTATCTGCAAAGGAAATTTGGCAGTCCTTGTGGAATTTCTCTTAGTGAGATGCATTCCCGTTTGTTCTAGAACACTGTACCCCGAGACTTAGGAAAAGAGAAGAAAAGTAGCAATTTTCATAATGCAGTGTTCTTCAAGCCATTCTTGACTGCTCCATCTTGCAGCAGAATTTCGACTACTGGCAGCACTTCGTGGCACTTGTCAATACTAGAAGGCTCTTACATATTTAAGTTCTAAAAGCACTCACTGTTGTCCTGCTACATGGACTAGCGATGCGCAGCACAGCTATTAACTTTCTTAGAAATTTTCAAAGCGAATTTTCTTTGACACACCCAGCAACATTTTTTATGCTGTAGTGCGTTGCCTCTCGAAGTTGCTGCTCAAGTAATGATTTGTGTCTACCTGTCATTGCCCGTTTCCTTTTTCGCATGGTATTGTGGCGTACTTTTCTTCTTCTTCTGGCACAACACTTGGGACATGAACTGGTAGCGGAACTTCATGCAAAACTTGCCCCCATCAGCAACTTCAGCTCACACTAAGAACGACGTTTTTCTGCCGGCAAACCTACAGACATCTTCACACGTTTTTGTTCGTGTTGATGCGTCTCGCCGAGCTCTTCAGCCACGCTATGACGGTCCTTTCCCAGTCATTAAGCGTTCTGAAAATCATTTTACAATCCTGCGCAATGGGCATGAAGACACAGTCAGCATTGAAAGGATCAAGCCTGCACCCATTCTGACAAGCTCCGTTTGACTTTTTCTCTCAAGTGCCCACGGCCACTTGTTTGCAGGGGGGGGGGGGGGGGCATCTGTGGCGTACTTCTTCTTCTGGCACAACACTTGGGAATACCCTTGAGAAACATGGGTTTAAATTTGTCTCTTCTGGTAGTGCTCTCTCTTGGAGCGATTCTTCTTGGATTTAGTCACAGGAACGTTTGCAAGGCCGTATGCGATTTTCTTCGTGAGACAAAAGGAATTAAATGTTGATCTGCTCAGTTCTTTATTTATATTTTTTAAAATCATGATCTCAGTACGTGAGAACCAATCTCCATAGCGTTCGCTTCTCTTTTATAATTATATGCCTTCAGTCTTCGCAGAAAACTATTCCTTTAACCTAAATTTGATTATCAAATTTGTACTACAATTTTTCTTGCATTTTATTAGGAGTTCTCTCCTACACAAATCTCTTTTTCGGTTCATGGCCGATCCCCCAGAGTGGGTTGCGCCAAGATACCCAAGGACCAACCAACCAACCAACATGAACTAGTAGTGGAGCTTCTGCTAAGAAAAGAAGAAGAGGGAGTTGGAACGATGGCGCAGATGCATAATAAACCGCGCCGTGTTTTCGGAATCGCGATCTGAGAGTGCTGCAGTATAATCTAACT
The DNA here is from genome assembly GCA_013339685.2 of Hyalomma asiaticum. Classification (NCBI taxonomy): domain Eukaryota; kingdom Metazoa; phylum Arthropoda; class Arachnida; order Ixodida; family Ixodidae; genus Hyalomma; species Hyalomma asiaticum. The sequence continues at coordinate 10,899 of JABSTT010002410.1, forward strand.
GCTTCACCTCAAATGCTCATAGTGAACTTTTTCATTTTCATGCATCTTTTCCTGCGGTAACGCATTAATATAGGTGCTTAGAGTGCCAGTTGTTGCACCTCTTCTTTTTTGCACATAAAATAGCTATGTACACCTAGATCAGCGATACTTAAAGTGCCCTGTTGATGCATATGTTGACATCACATTTTCCGGTGGTGTATCAGTGTAGGCTGCTTAAGTGGTTTTGTGTGTTGAAAATAAACTGGCATTCTACAGAGCAGCTACCTTAGACACTGCACTGCCATGATCAATCTGCAAAGCACACCTTTTTTTCTTGCGCATTACCACTTCCTTGCTTAGGTGATAGAATGCACCCAAATATTGAACTTCTCGAGTTCCGAGTCAGAACTCTTTTGAACTCTGCATACTTTCACAGATCTTTTATCTTACAAGTGGCAATGTGGATCAATTATGTTGCTGCATTTGCACAAGTAACTGAGTGTACTTTCTTTAAGTCTTACATCATTGCACTCTTTACAGTATCCATGTATCTCACTGTGCGCGAGAGCTGCAGGATTCGTTGTTCATTTTTCAAGTCTGCATCTTCTGAACACTTCTTTTCCACACTGGCATGTGATATGCATATCGCATGTTCATAACGGTAGGTATATTTTCGAGTGTGCACTTTCTCAGTTTTGTTTGGAACTGATAGGGGCCCTGGCAATTTGCAAGTGTATGAGCTAATTAACGGCCATTGTTACTTCAGTCACACATTACTATATCATTTAATAAGTTGACAAGCCAGTGCACAGAGTTTGTCATGTTTCATTATGGCATTGTTAGATTTGCAAATAAAGAAGCTACTGATGATGTTCTAATCTTAGTTTTTTGAATATATTGAATTAGGAGAAGGATCTTTTACATTGAGTGGAAAAGTCTCTCCTCGAGTTATCCCAGCTCATGTTTATATGTTTCAACTGACATTATTCAACATATATGTCGGCTTAAACTCAATTGCGATTGTACTTGTTTCATTTCTCTCATCTGAAACAGACCACCTGTAACCAGGTCCATGATGTATGTATGTAATACATTTTTCTTTTAAATTATTGTGTGTCTTCGAGAAATATTCCCACCAGTGAGTGGGGAACCGCAGACAATTTTTTAGTCATTTCACTGTGCTCTAGAAGCTATTTTAGGTCTTTCTTGAATAAAACGTGAAAATGCAAATTCCTTTTATTTTTCACTTGCTCTATGGTGTCCTTTGACTCACCTAAAATGAATTCTTGACTCTCCCTGTTAGTAGTCTTGTGACAACACATGGAATTTCTTGACTCACCTAGGGTGATAATATGGCAGTAATTTGACTCATTTGATATAATTACCTCACTCTATCCACAAGAATCAAGTGACTCTCCCAGCAATGGTCACATGATCCTTTGGACAAGTGTCCTGGCATTCTTCGTAAGAGTCATGTGCTTCTCTGCAGTGGTGACATGATCCTTTGGATACGAGTCAATGTGGACTCTCACAGCGTAGTGACGCTCCAGAAAAAAAGAGGGTAGATGTGTATCCATAAAGAGAATCATATATGTGGCAAACCCAGACTCTTCACAAAAGAGTAACGTATACCATCCTTTTCCTGAGATAGATAGATCTTATATAGATACACCCACTACTTACACTCCTTGCTATTGTACATTTGAGTGATTATGCATGCAAAGGGGAATAAAGAAGAAAGGAAGATGTCGAGCATTGTTGTGCCACTTTTGTTTCTGGTTGCAGAGAAGTCGAGCATTTCTCGAGAAGCGCAATATGGAAGCTAAAGAAGTGTCGGAGCTCTTCTGTGTTAGAATAACTTTGATTAATGCAAGTTTCCGAGAACTCCACGGTGTTTACTAGACTACACAAGCGATTCTGGGAAAAAGCTCGGCAGAAAGCAAACAAAGGTTACTCTGCCTATTCAATCGGAAAGCCACGCGCATGACTCAGCGGTGGCACTAATGAAGATCGCCATTATTCCCGAAAACGGTACCTTTTTTTTTTTTTTTTGAGAGGAAAGAGGTCGCCTGATCTTGAGGACCCGTCACGCACCGCCAATCAGATGACATACTGCATCGAATATTGTAGCTAGCATTCTGAACTGCAGTGGAGTTTCGTAGTCAGCCGTAGGCGTCAGTTTCTTCCATGTTGCCTGGCGAGAATGGAATTATGCGCTGTGGTCATGACGCACCGTGGCGAGTCCCTTTCTCGGCCCCCAGTTCTCGACGTCGACGCTTTCTTCATACGCTGGCTATATACTTCGAAAAAGAAAATACTTGTAACAGCCATACAAACCTAAATGCTTCGGAGTACAGGCAGCGGCGATAAGTGTGGTCGGCTTCCCCGCCCACAAGATGGCGGCCGCGGTGGATGACATAATCATGGGTAGCTCTCAGGTCTGCCTCTGTTAGCTGAATTTACAATTACGGACAACAAGCAGGCGAAGGATAAAAAAAGTCGGTCGAGCCGTTTATGGGTGGGTATGGACCGGCAGTGTTTGCAGCAGTGCATTTTTGTTCAGAAGTTATTATTTTATTATTATTTTAGTTATTGAAGCGGTATTAGCCTTCCGCTAGGACAAGAGGGGCGCAACATCCTAGGGGGGAAAGAAGAGGACGTTGAAGTTAAGGCGCAGGCATTAAAGATGGACGCCCGCTCCATAGCCGTGTATTCTATTGTGTCCTTGTAAATAGGAACGCTACATTTATTATTTCAAATATTGCTTCGCGCATGTCGAGAACATAGCAGGTGGGCGTATGGTTTTCACATGAATTCATATTTCATACAACGGCACATAGACTTCACTAAGCAAATATAGCAGTTTTCAATGTACAAATAAAACGAACCAGTCGCGACAAAGCAAAAACATGAACTCATCGAAATACCGTGCTTAATACTAGATAACAGTGCATGTTTTTTGAATGTTGCATGAAATAACGATATAAGAACACAAAGTAAATAAGAATTAGCTTTAGCTCAGAGAAATGAAAGTCGAAGTCTGAACGAAAATGTTTACACATGAGGTGCTTTTCTAACTATTGTAAGAAATGAAGACGCATAGACAGTACACGTTCCTTTTCTTTCTTTCTTTTTTTCCTTGAAGTTTGGCTCTTGCCCACTACGGGGGATTGGCCATGAAGCCGGCGGTTAATATAAAGAGGGAAAAAAATTGAGCTAAAACAAAGGAAGAATAAAGAATCGGTAACGTAAGTAAGAATGAAATGTTAGAAAATGATAGACTATTTATAATATAAATGAACCATAATAAAATAATTTGAGGTTTAATCAACCAGTGGGAGCAATTTCGAGGTACGAAGATTTGGATGGAATGATGATTAGCAATGAATTCTTTTTGTGTCACGAAGGAAATTGCACATGGCTAAGCAGACGTTCCTGTTGCTATAACCTAGTGAGGACGCTCCAAAGGAAAGAATCTTCTGAGAATTCAGGGGAATGTTTAAATTCCTGAATAAAATTTCGAAATGCCTTTTCCTCTGACTACTATAGCGCTGATAGGTAATTAAAAAGTGATAAATGTTTTCAGGCTCTCGACAATAACAGCATAGCGGAGATGGCACAAGACCAGACCTGTGTAAATAAAAATTCAATGGAGGGATACGACAGCGAAATTTTGTTATTGCCACTTCCAGTTTTCGAGAGGGACACCACTTATTATCCCAAACAAAAGAAAGATGTCCATATTCTTCAATTGGTAACTTCATATTTAAAGAATCTTGAAGTAAAGAGTACTTACGGAATCTAGACAAAGTAACGAAGGCAGTAGTAGGCACCACGGACATTACCGGCACATCTAGGGACCACCGCGCGAGAACATCAGCCATCTCGTTTATAAATATGCCACGATGGCCCGGCACCCACACCAATCGCACTTCACGCACGTGGGGAGGAATTAATGATATGAATGTGTTTAGAACAGAAGACTTGGAAGGAGAAGCTGAAGCGAGGGATGTGCATACCGAAAGCGAATCAGTCACTATAACAACTGCCGAATTTTGTACAGGAAGGTTGCGAATGGCTAAACGAATGGCTAAGAGCTCTGCTTCAAATGTAGGTGTATAATCCGGGAGGCGCAAGGTATATGACCAGGAGGAAGTCTCTGAAAAAATGCCCACTCCCGCTTTCTCCTCACGCATGGATGCATCCGTCGCAATTGTATTATCAATTCCCAATTTTCATAAATGATCTTCTAATAAACCTATTAAATATCTGGAAGGTAGGAGTTTGGCATTAGAAGGGAATATATTATCCAATTCAATTTTAGCATTGGCCAATGGTTTATCCGTTGAGACGATATCGCGAATGTTAACATCTAAAGCCTCTAGTTGATTCTGCACAAACAAAACTTGATGTCTGCATATGCGAGACCAAGGCTCATCAAAAAATGTTAACGCTTCAGTGCAGAATACGAAGTGTGGTCGCCTCTGTGAAGACGCATAATTTGCAAATATGTTTTGACAGTGAGGATACGGAATCTGCAAGCTAACGTGGGGATTCGGGCTTCTTGGTACAGAACATGATTTGCAATAAATTTTGGTACCTTGAGACAACTCCGAAGAGCCTCTCGCTCTAAAAGAACCAAAGGATTAATCTTGTATGCCGGACCACCAGAGTATAAAATGCAACCAAATTCCAGAATCGGACGAACATACATACGGTATATCATAATAGTGTCTCTGCGTAACCCAGAGGGGTGCTGGCCAAGTCTGCGTATCATCCCAACAGCGCGAGTAGCCTTACATTTAATGTGCTCAATATGGTGGCGCCAACTCAGTTTATGATCGTAAAACACACCTAAATACTTCATGCACTCTGTTTGAGGGATTATTTCCTGGCGATACTGAAGGGAAATGCTTACTGGATCATTCAAAGGAAAAACAATAACTGCAATTTTACTAACATTTAAAGTCATGCTAATTTGAGTAAACCATAACTCTAGTCTTCCTAAATAAGCTGGTAAGATTGCATGCAATGAGTGAATATCACCAGCAGACGCGAAGAACGCAATGTCGTCTGCATATACATACACTTGAATGTTATTGTCTAATGGTACCGAGCTTAACAGAACGTTAAATAATACAGGAGATAAAACAAAACCTTGAGGGACTCCTCTGGACTGATTATATTTCAGTGAGGATAATCCACGCTGGGAACAATAAAACTTTCTATTATTTAAAAACTCATACAACCAGTTAATAATATAGCGCGGGAAATTCAAGCTTTTTAATGAATTGAGAAGGATGACATGCTCGACACTGTCGTACGCCTTAGCTAAATCTGATAGGTAATTAAAAAGTGATAAATGTTTTCAGGCTCTCGACAATAACAGCATAGCGGAGATGGCACAAGACCAGACCTGTGTAAATAAAAATTCAATGGAGGGATACGACAGCGAAATTTTGTTATTGCCACTTCCAGTTTACGAGAGGGACACCACTTATTATCCCAAACAAAAGAAAGATGTCCGTATTCTTCAATTGGTAACTTCATTTTTAAAGAATCTTGAAGTAAAGAGTACTTACGGAATCTCAACAAAGTAACGAAGGCAGTAGTAGGCACCACGGACATTACCGGCACATCTAGGGACCACCGCGCGGATAATGCCAGGATAATACCTACATAAATACACAATAAAGTGGACGGGGGGACGACCGCCCTTGTAGCTCAGTTGGTAGAGCATCGGACGCGACATCCGAAGGTCGTGGGTTCGGGTCCCACCGAGGGCAGGTTTGTCTTTTCGTCCACTTTAATTACTTTCTAGTTTCTCCACAATTACAATACCACAATTAACTTCCCCTATGTTTTCCTAGGCTTCATTGTCTGTTTGCTCATGAAGTTGTTTCTAACAAATAAGAACGAGCCCTTGACCCCTTCCCTTTCGTTATTTCATAGCTTGGGCCTCGTTGCGGCAGACTTGGTGCCTTAGGTAACATGCGAGGGCTTATTGGGCAGCAGCCATCTCGTCTAAGTTCACGTTCTACGTGACGCCTCCTGGCAAGAAAGTGTGTTCTACACACGCCGCCTTGGCCTCGAGTGGCGCTGCCTAACACTCCCAGGATAATACCTACATAAATACACAATAAAGTGGACGGGGGGACGACCGCCCTTGTAGCTCAGTTGGTAGAGCATCGGACGCGACATCCGAAGGTCGTGGGTTCGGGTCCCACCGAGGGCAGGTTTGTCTTTTCGTCCACTTTAATTCCTTTCTACTTTCTCCACAATTACAATACCACAATTAACTTCCCCTATGTTTTCCTAGGCTTCATTGTCTGTTTGCTCATTAAGTTGTTTCTAACAAATAAAGAACGAGCCCTTGACCCCTTCCCTTTCGTTATTAGCTAAATCTAGAGTTACTAGTGCTGCATATTGTCGCCTGTGACGAGCAAGCTTAATTCGTCCCTCTAGATCTACATGTGCATACCATATGGAATTTCCAGGTCTAAAGCCAATTTGACACGTGCTCAGTATTGAGTGATCTTCCAAAAATTTCATGATTCTAACCTAGAGCACTCTTTCAATTAATTTTATAACATGCGAAGTTAGTGCGATAGGTCTAACATTATCAATATGCATATCTACTCCTCGTTTTTTAAGCAGCGGGATAATTTTCGCAAGTCTCCAATCTGGAGGAATCCGACCTCTTTCGAGTGAGTAGTTGACGAGATTTAGGAGGTCCTGAGGAGATACATCAAACAAAATTTTTAGCATGCCTGTCGTAATGCTGTCTGGGCCTGGAGCTGAATTGAGGAGCGACTGAACTGCGCGCGCAAGTTCTTCTATAGTCACCTTCACGAAATCATCTACACATACAGGTTTGGGGAATACTGTTTGTATTTGAGTGGTAAAGCGCCTTCCTAATCCCAGTGCAATATCATTTAATACGGCAGATGGTTCTTTTGGAGCTAAAACAACCGATTCTATGGTTACGAGTGCAGAAATAGCCTTACGAAATCGAAGAAATCTGAAAAGAGCTTTCTTGTTTCCACTTTGTGAGAGAAAGCTGTATTGGTTTTCGTCATGAGTAGCTTTGGCTATGAAAACAGTTCTTTTAAACATGGCTGAGGCATACTTGTAGTTACTCCAGTTAGTAGGGCACTGGTTAACGAGGAGTTTTTTCCATGCAGCTTTTCTGCGCCTGTATTCTCGTTCACAATCAGAGTCCCACCAGGCACTTATAGGCTTACTTATCGCCGAGGATACGGTGAACTGTGCTTTTCTCATAGAGCATTTTAGAACACCACAAAGACTCATCGCTTTAATGTCATTTCCAGAACTGGTCAGTGAAGATAAGCTTGAATGTAGACTTTTTTAAAATTTTGACTAGTCGACAAAAGTCAGTGTCTGAATATCTAAAGGAATCACTGGATTATTAACGTCCATCAATATTGGGCGGTGATCACTATTTGTTGCAGTATCAACAACAGCCCAAGAAGAGACGAGCAAGCTTGAGCTGGCGAATGTTAAATCCAAAACCGATCTTGTGTTGCATCGTACAAAAGTGGCTACTTTAGAGTTAAGACATGTGTAATTGTTCGTACACATCCAATTCCACAACAATTTACCCGACGAATCAGTGCGGTAACCCCAATAAACATGATGCGAATTAAAGTCACCTGCAAAGAGAGAGTTTGCTCTACAGAAGCTCTGAATGATGTCCAGAGTACCTTCCTCTTGTACGCCAGATGGAAAGTAGCTGTTGACAATGCTGAGAGGAGCACAACCTGGGAGTGCTAGTTCAAGTACTAAAATTTCGTAACCACTTGATATTGCCTGATAAACCAGTTTCGCTCTATGGCAAAATTTTGTTGATATAAAAAATGTCAATCCCCACCTCGTGTATTCCTGTCCAAACGAAAACATTTATAATTTGGTAATTGATAATTTTGACCTGATGGTAACCAAGTTTCTTGCAATAAAACAATGTCGGGAGACAGGCTGTTGAGATATAAGGTAAAGTAAATCAGTAGTTGCAGACAGTATAGATCGGCAGTTCCACTGAAGAACCCTAAGGTTCCCTATTTTGCTGACAAACGAGCAGCCGCAACTGCTTGATCCAAAATACTATCTTTTAAAAGGTCAGTTCTGGTCAAGGGCTCTTTCACACATTTTTTGGTTTTAGCATTAGAAGAATTCTGTTTTTTGTTAGTAGGTGATCTGGTGCGTTTAAGAATTCGAGCGTCCATGTCCACATCCTGAATATCTTGTAAACCTGAATCAGAAAAGCAATCTTGACTAGTCTTTTGTGAATTAGAAGGCCGTAACTCATTATAGCTAGGAACGTCTGATTGGGACCCAGATGAAGAATTAATAAGCTAAAAGGATTCTGGAAGCTCTTAGCGAACTGCTCCGAAATACCAGCCAGCTGCGAAGATATGACTTGGGCCAATGTCTCAGAGACAGTCAGAAGAAGTTTTTCTAGTGATTTTTCTACTGCTTTTTCAACGATGGTCGAAATGGACTGAGCAACTGATGCATCCATAGCGAGAGGCGAACGGGCTGTAATTCCGGCATATCCATGCATCCTGCTCTGAACTTCAGCAAGAGCGTCTCGACGCGAACAACGCCTTCTCTCGATAATTTCAATAACCTGCAGTTCTTTAGACCGAGCAGGACAATCGGTGTGATCAGCTGTGCAACTGGCTTGGCATAGGCAACATGACTGATTATCAGACTTGCAATCTTCAGCACTATGATCAGCTCCACAAACACGGCACCGAACATTAGATCGACAACCGTTTGCGCTGTGTCCATATCGCCAGCATTTGCCACACTGTAGAGGGCGTGGGGAAAGGGGTTCTACCTTGTAGATTAACGGCCATGCTTTAATCTCCTAGGGACGAGATGTGCCTGCAAATGTAGCAATAATTGTCTCGGTTGGAATCTTGACATTATTAACTTGCCTGTTACAGCGGTACACTAATAAGACAAAAAAAAGTAACCGCCGGCAACAAAGCAAAAGCCCCCGAGAGAGACTTCACCAAAACAAGAAGCCAAGGAGAGAGCAAGCGCAGAGCGTTCGAACGACCAGCCGCGCGCCTTCGTCGTTTCTCGCCTCACATACGGCCTTCCTTATACTCGGCTCCTCAACGCGGAACGCGACAAGATTGACGCACTCATCCTTAGGGCATACAAGACAGCCCTCGGCCTTCCCACCAACGCGTCCACGTATCGTCTTCTCCGTCTGGGTGTACACAACACCCTCGACGAGTTGATAGAGGCTCACCGCTCCGCTCAGGTGCAACGCCTTTACCGTTCGCCGACCGGTCGCCACATCCTTTCCTCTATCGGCCATGACACCTCCTCCCGCCCACCGGATCTGGTTTCGTTACCTCACGCCGTTCGAGCGGCCTTCTCCATCAAGCCGCTACCCAAGAATATGCTTGCGGGCCACCACGACGCTCGCCGCCAAGCCCATGCGGCTATGCTTCACGCCAAGTACGCCGACCACCGGCAGTCATGTACGTGGATGCAGCCCGATACAACTCACTCAGGGATGCCTTCGTAGTTGTTTCCGTGTCGTCCTCTTCAGCGCCTTCCAGGCCGGCAGTCACGGCAGGCACCGTTAGAACACCCTTTGCCGTCGAGGCGGAAGAGGCGGCCATCGCTTTGGCTGCGATCTCGACCGACGCTGGCGTTATACTCAGCGACTCTAAACAAGCCATCTCCAATTTCGCGCGTGGTCTCGTATCGCCTACCACCCTACGACTCCTTCGCCCACTACTGCTGCACGACGAGCAGTGCAGCTTTGAACTGATCTGGGTCCCCGCCCACTCGGGTCACCCCGGCAATGAGACAGCTCGCCAACACGCTCGAGGTTTCGTCGACCGAGCGGTGGGCCCCTCAGAGTCGGACACCCCTGTGCCGGAGCCCCTGGTCACCTACCACGACATCACCCAGCACTACCGTCTCGAGCGATACGCCTATCCTCCGCCTCACGGCAGTCTTCCCAAGAGGTCCGAGATCGCCTGGCGGCGCCTACAGACCCGGACGTTTCCGTGCCCCCTCGTTTTTTCGTACATACACCCAGGTGTCATCGATCCGCGCTGCTGCCTCTGCGGCGGCATAGCCTCGCTGAACCACATCCTCTGGGGCTGCCCGGACGATCCCCCGCCCGCCGACCTCTTTGGCTCACCAGCGACCGAGGAACAATGGGAGGCCCTTCTCTCCAGCACCGACAGAGACATCCAGACACGGGTCCTGGAACGGCTGAAGAGGTCATTGAAAGGCACAGCCTTGCAGACTATGTGGCTTAGCCTCCATCACCCCTCGCCCCTTCTACTAATAAAGTTGCTACTCACTCACTCGTCCGCCTCGAGCGCTTGAGCTCCGTTGGCCCTCTTCGTTTCCAGTCATCGCACTATTCAAAACATCTCCCAATAACTCAACGAGATGGCACTATGGGCACAGTATTAGTTATGGATGTGTCTAGACTACTCCACTAATGGACAACACGCAGAATAAAAGAGAACCGAGAAGTGTCATTGTTGCAGGAGAACTCGTCCAGTGTGCATGGATGACTATGACGGGCAATGCGGCATTGATGAAATGTAGCGTATTTTGAGGCGTCGAATCATGGTAGTTTCTGTAGTCTCTGATGAAGAAATTTCAGGCGAGCTCGTTTCACTCGAATAGGCAAGATTGAAAGTCGTGACTTTGTTAGCAGGAATGTAGGTGAGTGAGTCACTGCGCCTGCATTTTTTATTATTAAACCTAGTCTTCTTCCTGTGGAGAGTTTCCAGTTTAGACACATTAGTTTTCGTGTGCAGGAACCACACGGCGTTAGCATATTGGAGAAGTCTAATAAATATTGTGTGAACCAAAAGTTTCACGTACGTTGTTGTAGGCCGCACACATATTAAAGAAAAAACAGCTTTTTAACGAACTAGGAGTGACATTGTTAGTATGCAATCCTAATAAAGTCCGACGTTATTCTAATGCCCAGATACTTCTGCTGTTCCACCCTGATTACGAGGCGACCGTTAAGTTCGTAGGGAAATAGTGACCGGTACTTTTGCGTGTTACTGTCATGCAGAGTGCAGTAGCACCCTTGTTTGGGCTAGTTGGTGCATTCTTGACACAAACACGATAGCGCAAAAAAAAAAACACGGACGAAGAAAAGAAGGAACATAGGACAGGCGCAACCGCTTCCTTCTGTTTCTTGCTAGGGTGAGATCCTACGGGCTTGAAAATTTTCAACACTGCTTTTTGGCCTTTTTAGTAAACACATTCAGCGGAATTAGAGCAAGACCGCCCTCCTTGTCGGATTGGAGAACGGTGAGCCTTTCTGTTCTTAGGCAGCCCACGATCTTCTTGTGAGCAGGCTTCGTAGGTTGAGCGCTCGCAGTGCGAAGTACACAGTCAACACCGTCACCTATGGTTCATGCTTTGCCTTGGTCTGCAACAAGGCCTCCGAAACACCTCGCCAATAGCTAGTAGTTGTGGTATAATCCAATCCGGTTCCTAGGAGAAATCGCTCCTGTATGCAGTTAATTTTTCTCGTCCACGGGAACCGTAGGTCCAGCAAATACACTTGGCGGATCGCCCTCGTCATACTGTGCCTTCGTAGGAAGTACGTAACCCTTACCATATGCCAAAGAAACTGTCACCCTTACCATATGCCAAAGAAACTTGAAATCGCCTTCCTCAGTTATGCAAATCGAAGTGAGACAGCATACGGATCACCATTTTCGAAAACCAGAACCCGAAGCCAGCCGTTTCCGAAAGTGGTGATCCGTAACGGGAGGCTGCGGTTCAAAAGACTGCAGAACGCGTAGCTCTAGTGAAATACAATTACGCTCTGGATGGTATCTATTTCCCTTGTATAAATGACTCTGTTTCGTTCTGTTGTCCTGCTTGCTACATGGACTAGCGCTGCACAGCACATCTAATAACTTTCTTGGAAATGTTGAAAGTGAATTTTCTTTGTCACACCTAGCAACATCTTTTTATGCTGTAGTGCATTGCCTCTCGAAGTTTCTGCTCAAGTAGTTATTTGTGTCTACGTCTCATTGCCCGTTTCCTTTTCGCATGGAATAATCTAACTGCTTCACCTGAACACATGATGCTCATAGTGAACTGCTCCATTTTCATGAGCCAATGTGGCATCTCACAGCGTAGTCACTGTCCAGCAAAAAGAGAGTTGATGTGTATCTTTAAAGAGAATCATATATGTGGCAAACCCACTCTCTTCGAAAAGATTAACATATGCCATCCTTTTTCTTAGATAGATGGATCTTAGATGGACCTACTACTCATACTCCTCGCTACTCTGCATTTGAGTGATTATGGAAATGGGAATAAAGAAGGAAGAAAGTCAGAAAGAAGTCGAGCCTTGTTGTGCAACCTCTGTTTCTGGTTACAAAGAAGTCGAGCGTTTCTCGAGAACCGCAATACGGAAGCTAAACAAGTGTCGGCGCACTTCTGTGTTAGAATAACTTTGATTAATGCAAATTTCCGAGAACTCCACGGTGTTTACCATCCTACACAAGCGATTCTGTGTAAAAGCTCGGCAGAAAGGAAAACAAACGTTACTCTGCCTATTCAATCGGAAAGCCGCGCACATGACTCAGTGGTGGCGCTAATCAAGATCGCCATTATTCCCGAAAACGGTACCTTTTTTTTTTTTTTGACAGGGAACAGGTCGCCTGATCTTGAGGGCCCGTCACGCGCCGCAGATCAGATGACATATACTGCATCTAATATTGTAGCTAGCATTCTGAACTGTAGTGGAGTTTCGTAGTCAGCCGTAGGCGTCAGTTTCTCGCATGTTGCCTGGCGAGAATGGCATTATGCTCTGTGGTCATGGCGCACCGTGGCGAGTCCCTTTCTCGGCCACCAGTTCTGGGCGTCGACGCTTTCGTCATGCGCCGGCTTGTCTATTTATGTACTTCGAAAAACAAAAGACTTGTAACAGCCACACAAACCTAAATGATTCGGTGTACAGGCAGGAGCGATAGATGGCGTCGGCGGCGGCGGTGGATGACGACAGAATCATGGATAGCTGTTTGGTTTGCTTCTGTCAGCTGAATTTCCAATTGCGGGCAACAGCAGGCGAGGGATAAAAAAAAAGTCCGTCGAGCCGTTTATGGATGGGTATTGACCGGCAGAGTGTTTGCATCAGTGCATTTTTGTTCAGAGGTTATTTATTATATTTATTATTTGAAATATTGCTTCTCGCATGTCGACACCATAGCAGGTGGGCGTATGGTTTTCACATGAATTCACGTTTCATGCAGCGGCATATAGACATCTATAAGCAAATATAGCAGTTTTCAATGTACAAATAAAACAAACCGGTCGCGACAAAGCAAAAACATGAACTCATGGAAATACCGTGCTTCATACTATACAACAGTGCAGGTTTTTTCAACGTTGCATGAAATAAAGATGTAAGAATACACAGTAAATAAGAATTAGCTATAGTTCAGAAAAAATGGCAGATTTCACGTGCAGTGGGAATCAAGGAAATGCGAAGCACGCATCAGGAACGTAAAATGGATTTGTATTGTCTCGCTATACCGAGTTTGGTACATATGAAGTTAACGTAACGGCCGCAACAGCACAATGACTGTGGCATGTAAACCATGCCGCTGATAAACGCATGTCATGATTCTAACGTGATGACTTGTCATTTACGTTCATCATGACGTCGTGTTGTACCATAACAATTTTGGCATACATACCATTACGAAACGAGTGGCATGTAGGTCATGCCGCTCATGATATGCATGTCACGATTTTCATGTTATGACCTGTAATTTATGATCGTCATGCAGTCATGTTGTGCCAAACCAATTTTCGTATACATCCCATTAACGAAACGGCCAGGGCAGCACCAAGACCATGGCATGCAAGTCGTGCCCCTCATGACATGCATGTCATGCTTTTCATGTTATAACCTGCCATTTGTGTTCATCAGGTAGTCGCGTTGTGCCACACCAATTTTCGCATGCATCCCATTAGCGAAACGGCCAGGAGAGCACCAAGACCGCGGCATTTAAATCATGCCGCTCATGGCATGTGTGTCATGATTTTCATGTTATGACAAGCTGCTCGTTCAGCTTTTTTTTCTTGCGGGCCTCCTGCAGCATTTTTATTGTTGCAAATAAATGAAACGAAATGGAACTACGGCTGCTTTCATCCACGAAGTTGCAGATTTCCGTTAGTGCATTGGAGTGCAGCACAGGCAACCTTAGTAACACCAGCTGTTGAAGTGGGCACAAGTCTGCCGCCGTCCGACACGTGGTGTCTTATTTACCTTAAGCACCAATTTTAAGACCACTACTTGTCGAACGCGAGAGGTATTCACAACGCCACTACCGAAGCACCGCATTATAACAGAGGAGACGGCATGACAAATCCAACAGAACCCTTACCTTGTCCCTCCGAAGGAATGCGGCATAAAACAAGTGAAGAAGATGCTCGCCGATTATGTTATAGGTACTTCCAAAGTCCTTGGCCATCACCCGTAGTACCGACTGAAATGTATGGTAGCTGGCGCTTCCCTGTGGAGGACTGCAAACCGAACCGGGCGAAGAAGAAGGACCTGTACCCATTACCGCTCATTGATGACTTTCGTCAAGCTGAGGCATCCACGCTACGTCTCGTCGATGAACCTGACAAGTGACTACTGGCGAATTGACTTTGATAAACTTTACAGAGAAGACTGCTTCCGTGACCCCTGTGTGATGTGTGATGTGCGCGGTTCAAAAAGTGCGCGTGTAAAACAAAAGTGAAGCGAAGAAGACAACGAGAGAAGACGCTCGCCGACCGGCAGGACGGCATATGAAAGACGATGACGATGAAGAATAAAAGGCGTAGCGGTAGAAAAATAGTAAAGTGAAGCAACCAATCAGCAACACCCACGACGTTGGCGTTCCCAATGGCCAATAGCTGGTGAACACGGGTACGCAGCGGTGGCCAATCAAAAGATAACAAATAAGCAAAGGTGAAAGAAAAGCGAGCGGCATCGGATTCTTCGGGGTTCCACGAAAGAGAGTTCCGGAAGAGTTCCGGGCAGGAGAGTTCGAGGAAGGCAGCGGATCGTCCACCGGGCCGGGCGTTGAAGACGGCAGTCGGGTTCCGGACCCGAGCCACCAGGCTTCACCCGACCGGGGTCTCCTGCTGACCAGACCTCAGCCATCGGAACCCCAGCGGCTCGCAAGCTCCAGACGAGGGCTTGCTGAACTCTTGTGTCCGTAGCCATAGCGGGAACAGTCGGGCTGCGGCCCGAGTTCCACGCCGAGATGCCTGGACAAGAGGCCGCTACCACCCGATCGAGCCGCCTAGCTGCCCACGTCCTCCGTCGCCACCAAACATCTGGCATGGTGACTTTCGCAAGCCTGCTGCACGTCCCTAACTCGTTCTTCACGAAGCTAATCGACAATTTGGTGAGCCGTCCGATTCTCCCGCGTCCCCTTCACACATCTCTCTCGGACCCGCTTTTGCGGTCCATCGACGAGAAACCTGTGCATGATGAAGGCGGTCCAGAGTCGGGAGTCGTCTGTCCTTTGGAGCTTCGAGATATCTTTCCTTGTTTTCTTGTTTCTAGTGCAGTAATCTATCCAGAAACTTAGGCTTCCACCTTTGTGTTCGACGAGGACAACGGAGGAAAGACATGCTGCCTTCCCGCGCGACGACAAGAAATACTGCGCTGAATCTGTCTCTACTCGCGCTCTTCTTTTACTCTTATTGCTTATAAATAAATTAGTCGTTAGATACCAGAAAACGCAGATGTGGGCTTGTATCAACGCCATAGTCTCATTTGAACGTCAATGACAAACCCTACACTCACTGCACAGAGCATGCAGTCAAGCTCGATATATTCTGCTCATCTAACTAGTACAACGTAACCGATGGCCGATGTGTAAACGAATGCGAAAGGTATGGAAAGAGCGCACTGACGCTCGTTACACAAATGAAAGCAAAAAACAATCACACGCAATGCCGTGAACATATTAAGGAATTATTAGCCTATTATATCTGCGTGGTAGTAGAGAGCATGGAGGTGGAAAAAGGAGGTAGAAGTTTACCCGACCAGTAGACATTTATTGCTTTCTGTTGCTAAGCTTATGGGAGCTGCGATACATGCGTTGGGCTGTGCAGGAGCTGGTTTTGAAAGGAATACACTAGTTTCGCGAACGCACCGATGAAATGTAGCGGAGGGGCACGTCGTCAACAACACCTTAACTTAGGCGAGTTGGTTTATACTGTAACCATGCAACAACATATGAAGAAACTAGGGGACATCAGAGAGCTTTGATTTCCAGCTAATTTTTTTTCAGTGCATGCTTGCTGTTTTTATATACCATAAAATACGCAGATCGCCTTCACAGATCGCCTGTATGTGTGATCACACATACACTCTAGTAGAACAAACCAGGAAAGCTCTCTGTATGTAAATTATAGGTGTCTGCATTGCTTTACCACCTTTGAGATGTAAAATGCTTGCCATATGACTGGTTTCTTTTTTTCGTTTTTGCCTTGTTCGCAAATGTCGGGGTCTTGACAAGAGCACTTCATTTGAATTTGCAAATGGAAAGGGATCTATGTCTTTCATGGTCTATAAAAACAGCTAACATCATCTGAATATCAAGTTATCACTAGATCTGTTTGTCCCCTCGCTGTTGTGGTGTTATCTGCATATACCCTTCCTTTGCATAGGCTGCTAAATGTCAGTAGTATAACGCCAGTTGCGAGAGTTTATCTCCGCTTCAGCGCACCATATGCGCTATATCTTTCTTTGTCTCCTCGCTGTTGCGCTGTTAGCTCCGTGCGCCCTTTCCTTCCATAGGCTCCTAAATGTCAGTAGCAAATGTCAGCACCGCTTCCGATGGTTTAACTTTGCTTGAACATATCAGTGGTTGCTATGCTGATCGATGTAAGCACGAACTAGTTCAATTTGTATGAATATTAATTTTCTGACATGCGCAGTTAGATAATTTTCCACCATGCTTCTCGATCCTTCCGGATAATGCTAACTGTTGCGCCAGCCTATTTCGCAGTGTCCCAGTAAAACAGCCTATAGGTGTATATATCAACAGTTTTTCTAAATGCGTGCTTTTTGCGCGCCGTGTCCATGAAAGACAAAGCGCGCGAACAGAATATTATATCCTGCGCAAAACACGTGCGTTATGTTCCGGCACTGAAACGCGTATAGGCGTGGATATATGAAGCCAACATCTGATTCTTACGTCGAACCTCTGAGGTGAACTTCGGTCATGCTTCTCTCGATCGGATCTCAATTATTTATACAGCAGGCTTCGAAAAAGCCCCGGCCGGTATCAACCATGAAAACCTGTGGCGCAGACGACGTTGCCTCCAGGACGGCAGAGATGGGTCAATGTTTCCTGCGAAATAATATTTTTAGGCAAATATCGCGCCGAATTTGCCATTTTTCAGACGATGCCGAACGACTGCAAGATCGGCGCCACATTTGCCGGAGAAAGTTATCGGCTCAGCAGACGTCGGCTCCAAGGTGGCTTACTTGGCACAATGTTGCCTATAAAAAATGACGTCTTAGCCCATATTGTCTAAAGGACGGCAAAATCGGTGCCGCATTTGCCGGAGAAGGTTATCGTCTCAGCCAGTGTCGGCTCTAAGGTGGCACAGCTGGCATAGTATTGCTAATAAAAGACGATGGCCAGCCTATATTGCCTGTAGAGTAGGAGAATCGGCGCCATAGTTGCCATTGAAAGCCATCAGCTCAGCCGATGTCAGCAGTGTCGCCGTATATACGGCCCCATGTTGCCAATTACAGTCGGCGGCCTGCCGATATCGGCGGGGCAGCGGCTATAGTGACCCGACGTTGCGAGTCATTGACGGCGGCTCAGCCGATACTGGCTCACTGCCGGCAACATTAGGCCGTAGATGGGCCGCGCTTTGCCGCCATAAAACCAATATCGGCCGTACGTTGCGTGCTGCCTGGGATGGTTAGTGGACGTTCGTCATGAGATGTTTGTGTACGGTCACGCGACAACAAATGGCGGGAACGCGCGCACAAGGAGAAAACATCTTTATTTGACGAGATGATGGAGATGGGTACAGCATTAATGAAGAGGAGTTCAACCAACGATCATAAACAGGATTACGGTCCACGGAGCAAAGAGTTCAAGAAAGCAAGTAACAGTCTCACACGTTAGTCACGACGTAGTCATTCATCGCCGGGACGCGGACAGTCTTGTTGACCGGTCAGTGGGCGAGTTTGCACGGTGGCGTCGTGATGACTCGTCTGAGGAGGCGAGTCGGCATGGCGGCAGCGTGCGACTTGACGGCGGACGTGGCGAATCAGCGCGGCGGCGTCTCGGCGTCAAACGTGGGACGTGCCTGCCCACATCTGCGTTACCGTGGGCAGCAGCTCCTGTGGCATACCTCGCGCTCTCTTTAGGCCTCTCCCTCGACATCGACAGAAGTCGCTCCAGGAACCAAACACGATCACGCGGTACTTACGCCTGTTCCACGCGGCGTCACTGCAGGCGCCCTTTCGCGTCTGCACCACCAGGCAGGCACCTCGAGTCCAGGGGTGCTACCGCGTAGCGATTCCTTTTTTCTATTCCAATGCCTTTCGGCGTTTCGTCACTGCTGTCGTCAGCGGTGGGCGGCGACGCTCGACGTATTTCAAACTGCCCAATCGTAAGCGGCCGCTCTTTCTCCTCATTCTCCGCCGTCTTCGCCGGTTTGCATAGTAATTAGGTTTGGTAAGGAAGTGGTTAATAAAATTGCGGTTGCGCGCTTATTAAAGGAAAATGGTTTAGTAGCATAAAAATGCAAATGCGAAGGAAATATGAGGCAAACAAAACGCAAACACACGTGTATTCGTAGTCGTAGCTACATTTGCGCCGTACGTGAATCGAAGCCATATCGCTGAGCGCGAACAAAATGGCAACCGTTGTGGGAAACAGCTGACTCTTTTTTCATCGGTTATTCGACCGTATCAGTTGCAACTTTGGCGCGGAAGCGTAGTACTTTCGTCTGAGAAGAAATTCTACACTCCGCATTTTTCTGGGAGTCACGGAACACTCAACTGAGGTGAGTACAAAGTGTTAGTGCCGTGGTCTGTTGCCACTACGTGCGTTGTTTGATGTGCGCGCTTTGTTCTCCTGCAACAGGAAGCTGTTCGGAGGACAACTCCTCATATTATCGGACAGTGAAGTGGAACATCGTGAAGTGGCCGCGAGAACTCGCAAGGTAGCGAGCGCCGTTTGACGGGGCACCGCCACGGCATAGCGTAATTTTATGAAATCTGTGATCAGCTGCAGTGCTCTGTTGCGCAAGCTACCAGCTGCTGTCGTCGATGTAAGAAAACTGCTGCTGCATTCGCAAAAGTAAGCACAGGCCCTACATTCTCTTGTTTAAATGAAAGAAAGTGCGAAGCTCGAAATGAGAGCACGAAAATAAAGTGTACGACGTGTATGCCATAAGATTATAACATCAATTTTTTAGCACTGCTTACCTAACGTGTTGTGATGTTCAGCGATGTGTTTTATGCTCCTCACAGACGTGCTAACGTATGGTATGTGGCTCATGTTAATGTTCATAACAAATACAACTCGGACTATACAAATGGTGCCATTTTTCTTTCTTTTTTTAAGGTCCTGCACAAAAACGCGCGCTATTTCTCGCGTTCTTTGGAAAGTAATGGGTGTCACGCGTATCTGCTATGCTCATGATAGGCAGCTTGCACGGTAGGATATTTGCCTTCTTCGCGGCCACGTGCGATTTACTCATTTCACTATTGTCTACCTTGTGAAATCAGAACTCAGTCATTTTCTTTAAAGCTGTGAACGTCAAGGAAGGAAACGGCCAGAGCTTCGATGTTGAGCCTTCCACATTAAGTGTTGGCATTTGCTTTGTACACATGGCTTTTGTTTGTGCTCTGTGCAGTACCAAATTAGCATACACCCCCCCCCCCCCCCTTCCAGCATTGCTCGCTAAACTCGGTCAGTACGTGTATGAGTGCAGATACATAGAGGTACAGTTGCTTACTCATCTTCACGTAGCCTCTGTATATGAAAGCAATATGTGGTGTTCTGAAAAATGCAAGTGTATATGTTAGCTAAAGGCAGGCATGCTTCTTTTTCGTGTGCATGTAAATTTGTGGTGCTTCAGTACACAGTCACAATAGCATTTGTGCATGAGCTCACAATCCTGTAAATTGAGATCAAAACAGTAATGCCGTGGGGCCTCGTTAGCATTGCCTTGCGCATAAATTGATATCGATCTTTTTTTCAACCAGCGCGAGGAATCCCAGAAGCCGAGCCAGCAGTAGCTGGGCGCACAGCGTCTGGTGCAGGAATTCAGAGTGCCAGACGACATCGAGTGCCCGCTGGAGGAGCTTGTCTATGCCCTCACCAAATTTACTGCCCCAGCTCAACCCCACTCCCCCTCCTTGACCAGCCTCATTAGAGTAGGCATGCATAAGGGCGAAAATTTTCATTATGGTGCTCTTTCTTTTTCTTAAGCTACTTCATGTGCTGATGATTGTTTGAAGACTGAGTATCTGTAACTTATGACAGCAAGTGCTTTTGACAGTGTGTAACTGAAGCACTAATTCACTGTTTCAATTATACCACAATAGTAGGAATGTCCAAAACACTAGGCTGTGCCAAAAGCTCACTGTGGAAGCCTCAACTTCCAGGCATCCCATCATTGTCATCTAACATCAGACTCGACGGCACACTGCAAATCTGCATGTTCATTGTAAGAAAGCTGTAGGTCGTGACAGCTTCGGGTTATGTTGTCGCGACTTACATGTGCATTAAAGGGGTCCTGAAGCACCCCTCACGCTTAGTTTTGAAAACGGCTGGTGTGTATTGAAGGCTACTCAGAAATACACATTCGAAAGAATTTTCCGAAAATATGCGATAGCAGGAAAGATATTGAGACAGGAAAATCTCCCTTTCACGCTGCGGCGGAGCCGACTGATTATGTCTGTGGTGGGCGGCGCCAGAGGAGGTGTCCTGCCCACCGCCTTACGTCACCCAGATTCAATGTTGTGTTGTTCTCCTTCCGCCTACTTGGCGGGGCTGCCTAGTGGTGTAGGCAACTCACATTTCCGGTCGCCTGCTCGGTGCGCGCCCCGACCGCGCGCGATCTTTCTACAGCCTACTGCATTGTTTCTGAGCCCCGACCCGCTGTTTGTTTCCCTTCATCACACGGGCGCGAGCACGGAAACACGCGAGCTTGCGTCCTCCGTGTGCTATATACTTACTTTCGATCTTGCTCGTACGTCAGCACCGGGCAAAACAGTGAGCGATGGATCCTGCGCTGCGAGCTCGGATCGAGCGTGTGACTGAAGCGTTGGCTTCGACCCTTACGGCGACACACCAAGAAAACGCAAAGCTCGAGCATCGGACGTGCCACAACTCCCAGGACCTTCGTAACGCGGCGGCGATGATATGAATTGGTACGTGAAAGCTTACAGCACTGCACATTTCCTTTACCGCGCATCAATATTTGTTCACAACTCCCATGTATGACTAATTTTTTCGCGTGAATTGCAGCATTTGTAATAATTCCCACGAACGTTCAGTTACAATCATGTCCGCTTCTCTAGATCACACTCGGAAAGCCAGCATCTATCGCGATAGAGCCCGATCTTGACTGAAATCTGCGTTGTCCGACGATCCAGATTGGTTTGGGTGATTTCTTCCGCACCATGACCGGCCCAAAGCATTTCAATTTGTCTGTTATGCTGTTAGAATTGCAAATATAAAGCTTTCATTTTTTAAAACTGCGTTCTTCTGTGTGCAATAGTGATTCAAGCTTTTCTCTAATTGGCTGTAAACGTACGCCTGCAACTATGATAACAAGCCTCCGATCGCGACCAAGAGGCATGCCTTCTATGCGGGTCGAGCCAAATCATACCGTGTCATAGACTCTATCTAGAGCGGGCTCGACCGCAACCTGCTTTCATGCATTTCGGCGAAAGTTCATCGTGTGCTAGCTGCAAGAAGACTTGTGTGAGATCGCTATACTTTAATTGTACGGCGCAGCAGCGGTGAACGGCAGTGTTGTGTGACTGTGATAACTTAAAATGAACCAAGCACGGTCGAGCGTTATTCCAAAGTGATGCGCACAGCTGATCAGAGCAGCCATGTCATTAGCTTCCTAACTGTGTACTAGCTGATTCGCGCGGCCACCTCGCAGAGCTAGTAGATAGCGGGGACCGTAACAGCATAAAAAGAAAAGCGAGCTTGCTAAATTTCTTGCCTTCAAGAAATATCTTCCTGCGTGATTACGCATGCAGGTTTACCTGTGGCACTGCGTGGCAACCGAGAATGCGCTGGAGAACGTATCCTGCCGGGACATCTCCAACGTGACTGCGTAATCCGCCACACTCACTTTGCAAGTGTGTGTTTAAAGCTTCGCAGGTACAATAGAGTTTCTGCCTGCTTGCAGGTTGCCAGGTTTAGGACGAGCTCCTTCGCGCACTTATGTAGGCTTTCCAGTACCCCATGCAAAAGTACGTGCAGCTACCTTTGCACAAGTCACAAGAAAGCATTTTAATAGTGTGCTCAACTCATAAAATAATTATAAAACTTCATAAGGTAATACGGCTTGTGCATGCAGTTGGCTTTCAACACTCACTGTTGAAGTGCCAAGGAGTCTCTCCTTGGAGTGTTTTTTTTATGATGCCTTTCTGATTTGGGTACACTGTGGCTGGTGAAGAATGAGACTGTACGACACGACCACGTACAGTTCGGTTTATTTCGCTCAATTCCATCAGGGCGTAAAAAGTGTTTCGAGAGACAGGCGCAAGTAGTAAGAAATTGCACCGTCAAGAATGTCACAACTAGGTTACAGTATCAATTTAAAGGTTTCTTTATTTATTGATGATAGTACCCAGCACATTCTTGCCCTTGCATCAGGGCTTCGAAACGCATGAAAGAACAATGAAACACAAGAAGTATAGTGAACAAATATTGACCGAATGAAACCAAAATGTACACACCATATTCACTCATGGGAATGTCATGCTAAAGGTTTCAGAAAGCTAGACGACTGGAAAGAGGCTTAGGAAGAAAGTTACAGTCAGAATGGTCCATGGGAAAACTGTGTTTGAAATTTGCAGTTCTTGCAAAAATTGGTTTAGACTTGATGGCTTCCAGTGTGCTGTGTCCATCTAATGGAAAGGCAGTACTTGGTTTGTTTCAAGAATAGCAGACTAAATAGTAGACTTTCAAAAGGCTGAAGGCACTGTGTGTGGTGAATGTGCAACACACATCACATCTTCCTGTCCCTATCATCATCTTTGCCCCCTCTTCTCCACTTTCATTTTGCCTGTGCAGATTTCTACCTGAGCAGGCCAGAGTGCACTAAGGCCAACCTCTTCGCCGATTTCCATGCCAAGTGAATAACTTGTCCTTAAAAGCCTGGCTTATGGTTAATTGAATAATGCTATGCAAATGACATGATAGAAATTCCTCCTTTTTTGCCATGTTATTTGTTTGCAGGTGGCAAACCGGAGCCTAACATTACGCTGCAGTGTTGTTCACCGTGTTTGTATCGTTCACACTGCTGGTGGGATGTTAATTTGGTACTATGGCCTGTGATTCACCACTTGCAAAGCTCTCATCAAAGGAACGCTGGCTGCTTGTGTCTACCTCAGGAATGCGGATGAACTCTGCAGCGTCCTGCGTCTTCCTCTGCGTCTGGCACTGGTGGTGAACCGCGTGCTGGCTGAAACCTCCACGTTGGTGATGGGGCACCCACTGCTTCACACTGGCTTGATGCTTCCAGATGTGCACATGTGTCAGTTTCCACACCTCCTTCTTTACATGCGTAGCACTGAGGATGGCCTTCGAGGCTGCAAAATTTCCCACATAATGTTTTGAAAAACTGCAGAGCCCATTTTTGCTGTTGAACAAAGAATTGGCCATTAGATTAACAACACACTTTGACATTGTTGGTTGTTTTTGCTGTTTACACCACTGTTTTTCACTTATTTTGGTAACTGAAGTGTTTAACCAGGTTACAGGCCTTGTGGTTGGAGTGCACTGGTCTTTGTGTCACTCAAACAGCTAAAGCTTGTACCTGTACGATTTAAAACTACCAAATTTCAACTTTGCTGTGCTAAAGTTGTCTCATCCAAAAGTTGTAGCTTGCTCAAGTGTGTTTTTTGTATGTGGGTTGCTGCCTCTTATTGAGGTTTCTGTAGCAACTGTCTTGTTTATGATGGCTTTCTGAGTGCCAACAATGCCACACAACAGGAGGACAGCTGCATCTAGAGAGCTGAATCTGCAAGGTTACACACTTTGAACTGAGAGCTGCATGGAGCTTAAGTCATTTTTAGCACAGGATCACACAAAACTTGAGGAGATATGGTGCTTACTTGACATGACACTTCCATGCCAGCTGCAGATTAATGCACTTTGCTGGACCCAGTGCCATGCTGAGACTGTGAATCAAGCGTTTTAGGTAGAAGGGCATATAGTCTCTGTACACCTACTCACCCCCTGTGAACCTCCAGCCTGTGTGTCGCAAGATGGGGCTGTTCTGGTGAAGTAGCGATTATGTTCTTCGTGCACTGGATCACTGGGATATGAAAATATGCATCACTATCATATTAGACCACTGATCGTGCAAATTGAATGTCACTTCATGTGGCCATAAATGCCTAAATGTGAAATAGTGCTTGTGTGTTTAAGATGCCAATCTGCTACACTCAGGTATTTGCCTCCAACGACTGATTGTTTAATTACTACATGACAAATTATTAGACAAAGTGACGTGTATGTGTAGACAGGGTTTTCAAATGCTCCCTGTTCCCCGAAATCTTGACACTCTGTATGTACGCTACATGCTCACATATAAGCACCCACATGCACACACCTGCAGTTGTGCTTACTGACCAACATACCTGTACTGGACCACCAGAGCATGTTTAGCATGATATAAAGCAGTACAACAGACTGTGAACTAGTCTAAGCATGTTGTTTGACATTTTATAGCTCCCTGTGCTGAACTGAATGGCAACACTACGTGTGTTACATCATACAGGTTCTATGGCCTGCCATGTAATCCAGCTGGCTGATTAATGCAATAGTACACTTTCAAAATAGTGAATCATTAAAAACATTATGCAACACGTAAAGAAAAAGTGAGTTCATTCACTGAAACATAAAGCCTGCAGTAGTGTACATTGCAGTCAGTTTAATTGAAAACATGTAATTGGCCACAATAACGTGGTACAGTTTTACTTCTGTATTCTTAGTGAAAGCGCTTGACAAAAATAAAGCATTGAATGCCACTCTGCTTTTTGTCACTTTCTTTAAAAATGCATATTTGGTACTTGCTATCTATTCATGCTTGTTGTGCTTGCACGCACCAGCATTGACCTTTTCACAGAGCTGCAACATTTTCTAAGGTTTACTCGGCTCATATTGCTCATTAACAAATCAAATATTGGTACGTTTATACGAGTAGTATTGCGCCTTATATAAAATAAACTGAAGCAGAATTTGGCTTTCTGCCTCACTGAACGATTGGTAAGCTCTGAAAACGAATACCTAGAAGAGTCACTTCTACTGAGCTACTGTTACGTACGGTGTTGTGTTGTAAGCATAAATACATACATGCTACACATTTGAATGCTGATTGCACCATCCATGCAACAAAATTTGTATCCCCGACTACGTAAAATATTATATACAGTACTTCCCCCGGCGCTAACTGGCGAGTGTTCCATCGCACTGCTACAAAAGTTAGCAACAAATAAAGAACGTTAAGTGTGCACTTTTCACTTGCCTGTATGCCAAGAAGAAACAACGTAGGCAGGGCGTTTGGCTCCAGATGAAAACTTGTCCAACTGATTCCTTAACCCTGCGCCAGTTCGGGATCGTGAAGGGAGGCAATACGGCGAAGTGTCTGCCGCAAAAGTGTAGGTTGTTTCGCTTCTCCGTGGGTGGAAGGCCAATACGCTCGCTGCAGCCATGCACACCGCAAGGCGTCATCGCGAGCCAGCGTATATCAGGACTTCATGCCTTTCCTGTCGCTGACTTTGCAGCCGACGGCAGCGCAGGGCACCGTTTCCTTGCTCGTTACTCCCTGGTTAGGTGTGCGCGCAGTGCGCGCTCGCTTGATGACGCCGACTGCGGTGCAGAGTTTCACATTCGCCAGATCGAGCCCATCCGCAAAAATCGACAGCCAGCTCCGGCATAGCTGTTTAAGCGCGGCCGAAACTGAAGAGTTGATCGCACAGAAGCAGCCGAAAACCACTGCAGTGGCTGTGCGCCAACTCCGAGAGGATATATCCCGTCGGTGAAAGTCCACAGCACAGGTGCATCTTATCACGCAAGCTGAATCTCCCGGCGGTAACCAAAGGTTAATTGGTTAGGACAGATAACACGTTTCCTTAAACGTTGAACGTCGCTTCCGCTGCATCTGATCGTGGGAAACTGGCTTTGTGTGCTGCCTTCGAGTGAAAGTTCGCGATAGTGCCGCGGCGTTACAAAGGGCGCGGCGTCGAAAAGGAACCGCAACTTCGACAACCTATAGGTGCATGAGCGCGTGCTTGTGGTACATACGCGAACGTTGTTTTTCTTTATTATTGACGAAACTTACGGGAAACGCAGCACCAACTCCGCAGTGCCAAAAAGACGCGCGAGCGCGCCGAGTAGTGCAGACGACAGTTTTCTTCTACCGGAAATGCGTCTTTCGCATCAAAACTTTAAACGAAGGTGATAGATTTGTTGTTTACTTCATCTTGTTTATTTACTTGCAAAAGATATTATACACAGTGGCAGCATAACCAAGTTCATTTGATTCAAACATGATTCAAACATCGCTCTTAATTTATGCCGGCTACCAGCCAATAGCAGCAATCTGCTCTATTTCGTCTTAGAGCATATTAAAAAAAGAGTGAGAACCGGCCTTTTTTTGAAGCGAGAGCTCCTAGGTAAGGGACAACTTTGTGCTTGCCCTGTTAACTCTACGCTTCGCGCACGACTGTAGAATTTGGGTGAGCTGTTTATTGCAGCCAACACTGTCGATAGAACGTGTTTTTTCGCGAAGTCCGAGAGGTGCTTCAGGACCCCTTTAAGCATTTTACAAAACTATCCGAGAAAAATTTCTTGCTTTTGCGCCGGTCTCTGTGGTGTAGTTGCTTGTATTTAGTCTTTCATATATCGTTTTTACTCCTGTATCTTACTACTTTGATCTATATGTTTAGGATTTTGCTAGAAGTTCTTTGAACTGGGCGTAGACAATTTCTTGTTCCTTTCTACAATATTTGTTTATAGGATTCATACAGTAATATATTTATTTTCAACATAACACTAGTGTGCATGTAGGTCCATTTTTATCACAAGATTAGCTGAACATTTTGTTGGACTAGTTGGTATGCAATCATTTGTGTTGTGGCACTGAAAAATACAAACCACAAGAGAGTACAGTGACCTGTCTCATGTGTGGCGCTCATCCCTTGTACTCTCTTGTGTTTTGTGTATTTTGACGCCAAAAAGCAAATAATATCAAGAGATGTTCTTGTATTTTATGCAGTCAATGCCAGCTGAGATCACTTATTTTTGATCCTGTTTGAAGGCATTTTGTATGCTTCAAGGTTCTTTTAGGTGCAATATTTTCCTTTCCGGTTTATTTGTACAATCACTGTGCACTTCGTGGATGCATACTTAGTTTTGCTAGTGAGCAATCCTTTTTTTGATGCGGTGCAGCTTAACAGAGGTTTCGTGGTGTTACCTGTGATATCTTCTGGTTCATACATCCACAATTTTTCATCAGAGTGGAAGGTCACGGCAATGTGATGCCTGTGCACTGCAGAAATTACTCACGCTTAGAACACACCTTGTGTCGCGTAGCAATGTGGTGCTTGATTTTAAACATATTCATCATTTCAATTCTTTCGATTCTGTGTTTCATAAAAAGCAAGTAGCTGCTTTCTTTGTATGCTGTCAATTAATAGCTGAGAGTGTTTCGTAATCTCCTACACCATACATTATGGAGGTGGTTAGTTGTTTAATGGCAAATTGTGCAACATAGCAGGCAAAGAAATCTCACTGTATTGGTCTAAAACAGTGTTTTCTTGCAGTGAAGAGCGCATAATGTGTAAGGTGGTAGTCTACACAGTAATTATATTAACTCTACAAGCATGGTGCTTTGCAGGAATGTTCTACTTAGAGACACAAAGGAAGGGCTGTAGATGTATGCTGGAAGGAAGCACAATGATGTTAACTTTGAGCAGATTTAATTAGTTGTCACTTGCACATTTATGTTGCAGGCTTACTTTGTAAACTTTGAACTTGACACACGTTACAGTCCTATTTACACATACAGCTGCTCTTCATATACATTGGTCGACAATGAACTTTTTGCGTTTCTCACAAGCATAGTGCAGTTCCCCTCCCTCTGCTATTTTCATGCGTAGGGCATGTGAGGGCAGAGTAGAATTATGTGTGCCCAATAATGAGTGCTGTTGCATATCTTTATGTTAGAGGTAGCTCCCCTTGGCCTGTACACATTTCAACCAGCAGCGGTAACTTGTACAGCACAGAAATAAAATTTTGGAATCTCCTGGTTATTGACTACCACCTTTTTTTGCAAATGCAAGTGCTTTCGCTAATGATCAATCAGCCTTTCTGTTTTTGGAATGTGATCACACTTCAAAGGTAGCACCACACTATTTTGCATGCCGGGTAATGAATTTCGACGGCATCTTTACCCGCTGAAGCGAATTGCGTGATGGTTATGTGCAAGACTGGTGCGGAAAGTGGAAGCAGTGTGAATGAGTCTTGGTGGAGCACAAGTTGTGCTAGTTGCACTTTTCTGCAGCTGGTGGCTTGCAAGCTCCAGTAGGAAGTTACGAGATGAGCAGGAAGCTATGCAGAACACTATTCTGTCTTACCGAACCTAAAAATCATGGCCACAACAGTATTTTTGCCATCTGTGTAACAACAGCTTGAGCAGTGAACTTCATTCACAGACAAATGAGAGCTTGAAAAAAAAACAGTTGCATTTTCGCAGAAGTTACTGGACAATTTGCATGCACATGAAGACAGCTGCAACAAGCATTGAAGGGGCTTTCGCATCGTGTTACTGTGCGTGACACACTGATTCGAAGCACACTCCGTTTCATACATCACGTGCGATGCTGCCAAGTCAGTGCTCTTTGTGCTGTACACTTCCACAACCAAAAAGCAGTGCATTGCTTGCCTTGATTGAGAAACAAATTCTTTGCTGGCAGCCATCAGCATCACAAAAAAAGAAAACGCTCGCATTGTTCGCGAAAAATCAAAATACATTACTTTGTATTTTATGCTTGATGTTTGTTTGTCGGAGCGTTATACCCCTGCTTTCTCCTTTTTTACGGACTGCATGCATAGAGTTCCAAGCGTTCCACCTGATGTAGTGGAATATAACG
This sequence comes from Hyalomma asiaticum, assembly GCA_013339685.2. Lineage (NCBI taxonomy): Eukaryota > Metazoa > Arthropoda > Arachnida > Ixodida > Ixodidae > Hyalomma > Hyalomma asiaticum. The sequence continues at coordinate 40,312 of JABSTT010002410.1, forward strand.
GAAAAAAGCTTCAAATGCAAGAACAGTCCTCTCCATTCTAGTGCACATCATGCAACATAAAAGCCACATTTGTACTGTACTAAAATACAAAGTACTCATTAAATACCATATTGTTTCACATCGAACGTTCTAGAGACGGCTTTAAACGTCTTTAGTGACAGCATGTCAACACACTAAATGCTTCATGGTTGTGACCACGCTCCAGTACGCCGCATGTATTCCGTAATTTAGTCTTGCGGCGGAATTACTTGAAAAATGTAAGTTTCCTTTTAGGGGCGAAGCTCCTTATGCCGTGGGTCTGTCCGTCCTCCGTTTGTAGTAGCCAACTCTAGTTCGTGAAGTGCTCACTAGATGGCGTGATCGCGCTACGGTGCTCGCTTCATTCAGATGTATGGGAACTCTTATTATGGGAGTCTGTCTGTCTGTCCGTGTGGCTGTCTGTCTGTCCGTCCGTCTGTCTGTCTGTCTGTTCGTCCGTCCGTCCGAGCGCTGCGGTGCTGCTTAGCTAGTACGTGAATTGATCAATAGATGTCGCGGAGGTGCTCGCTGCGTGCTCTAGTGTAATAGGAGAGCGCTAGATGCCGACACACAGTGTTTGTCACGTCTTTGATGATGTACTGGGCAAGATTCACGGAAGATTCACGGTTTTTACCGATGAACGTCTGGAGCTTCGCCCACTCATCATCACTCACTCCGTGGATACGCGTGGATTTTTTTGTCAAACGTATGGTATCACATTTGAACAACGTGGTGTATAGTCAGCAGAAATTATATGAATTGATTCTTCGACGCCAGTAAAATGGCCACAATATTGCAGCTACACTTTGTTCTGCTTAACGATATGTTGCAGCTGTTGTACTTTTATCTGTACCCTCCTCAAATAATGCGCTTGCAGTGCCACACTTTGCAACAACGGTGTCCCACACTGCACACTGTTCTCATTTAAATACAGTGATCTCGATCCCCTGTCTTGGGGCAAGCCCTGTGGGATTCTACTCCTGGCCGTTACTGCTGATATCACCTACATCCAGCTTGAGAAAGCCCTCATTAAGCCAGCTTGCATAGTGCAGCACACGCTGCAGTGAATATTAGCAGCGACGTCTGGCTCGTGGAGTGCATAGAAAGATGATCTGTGGCGAATTACGCTTCTGCAGAGTGTGTAAGGGGATGGCCAGGGATCGGGCTCAGAAGCCATGGCTGCAGTGGGTAGCCAGTCACCTGCACGAAAATAAATACTGTCAGTACCA